>CM060969.1:139348857-139353329 GCA_030765045.1 Tenodera sinensis
AGGTTAGGTTAGGTTAGGTTAGGTTAGGTTAGGTTAGGTTAGGTTAGGTTAGGTTAGGTTAGGTTAGGTTAGGTTAGGTTAGGTTAGGTTAGGTTAGGTTAGGTTAGGTTAGGTTAGGTTAGGTTAGGTTAGGTTAGGTTAGGTTAGGTTAGGTTAGGTTAGGTTAGGTTAGGTTAGGTTAGGTTAGGTTAGGTTAGGTTAGGTTAGGTTAGGTTAGGTTAGGTTAGGTTAGGTTAGGTTAGGTTAGGTTAGGTTAGTTAGGTTAGGTTAGGTTAGGTTAGGTTAGGTTAGGTTAGGTTAGGTTAGGTTAGGTTAGGTTAGGTTAGGTTAGGTTAGGTTAGGTTAGGTTAGGTTAGGTTAGGTTAGGTTAGGTTAGGTTAGGTTAGGTTAGGTTAGGTTAGGTTAGGTTAGGTTAGGTTAGGTTAGGTTAGGTTAGGTTAGGTTAGGTTAGGTTAGGTTAGGTTAGGTTAGGTTAGGTTAGGTTAGGTTAGGTTAGGTTAGGTTAGGTTAGGTTAGGTTAGGTTAGGTTAGGTTAGGTTAGGTTAGGTTAGGTTAGGTTAGGTTAGGTTAGGTTAGGTTAGGTTAGGTTAGGTTAGGTTAGGTTAGGTTAGGTTAGGTTAGGTTAGGTTAGGTTAGGTTAGGTTAGGTTAGGTTAGGTTAGGTTAGGTTAGGTTAGGTTAGGTTAGGTTAGGTTAGGTTAGGTTAGGTTAGGTTAGGTTAGGTTAGGTTAGGTTAGGTTAGGTTAGGTTAGGTTAGGTTAGGTTAGGTTAGGTTAGGTTAGGTTAGGTTAGGTTAGGTTAGGTTAGGTTAGGTTAGGTTAGGTTAGGTTAGGTTAGGTTAGGTTAGGTTAGGTTAGGTTAGGTTAGGTTAGGTTAGGTTAGGTTAGGTTAGGTTAGGTTAGGTTAGGTTAGGTTAGGTTAGGTTAGGTTAGGTTAGGTTAGGTTAGGTTAGGTTAGTTAGGTTAGGTTAGGTTAGGTTAGGTTAGGTTAGGTTAGGTTAGGTTAGGTTAGGTTAGGTTAGGTTAGGTTAGGTTAGGTTAGGTTAGGTTAGGTTAGGTTAGGTTAGTTAGGTTAGGTTAGGTTAGGTTAGGTTAGGTTAGGTTAGGTTAGGTTAGGTTAGGTTAGGTTAGGTTAGGTTAGGTTAGGTTAGGTTAGGTTAGGTTAGGTTAGGTTAGGTTAGGTTAGGTTAGGTTAGGTTAGGTTAGGTTAGGTTAGGTTAGGTTAGGTTAGGTTAGGTTAGGTTAGGTTAGGTTAGGTTAGGTTAGGTTAGGTTAGGTTAGGTTAGGTTAGGTTAGGTTAGGTTAGGTTAGGTTAGGTTAGGTTAGGTTAGGTTAGGTTAGGTTAGGTTAGGTTAGGTTAGGTTAGGTTAGGTTAGGTTAGGTTAGGTTAGGTTAGGTTAGGTTAGGTTAGGTTAGGTTAGGTTAGGTTAGGTTAGGTTAGGTTAGGTTAGGTTAGGTTAGGTTAGGTTAGGTTAGGTTAGGTTAGGTTAGGTTAGGTTAGGTTAGGTTAGGTTAGGTTAGGTTAGGTTAGGTTAGGTTAGGTTAGGTTAGGTTAGGTTAGGTTAGGTTAGGTTAGGTTAGGTTAGGTTAGGTTAGGTTAGGTTAGGTTAGGTTAGGTTAGGTTAGGTTAGGTTAGGTTAGGTTAGGTTAGGTTAGGTTAGGTTAGGTTAGGTTAGGTTAGGTTAGGTTAGGTTAGGTTAGGTTAGGTTAGGTTAGGTTAGGTTAGGTTAGGTTAGGTTAGGTTAGGTTAGGTTAGGTTAGGTTAGGTTAGGTTAGGTTAGGTTAGGTTAGGTTAGGTTAGGTTAGGTTAGGTTAGGTTAGGTTAGGTTAGGTTAGGTTAGGTTAGGTTAGGTTAGGTTAGGTTAGGTTAGGTTAGGTTAGGTTAGGTTAGGTTAGGTTAGGTAGGTTAGGTTAGGTTAGGTTAGGTTAGGTTAGGTTAGGTTAGGTTAGGTAGTTAGGTTAGGTTAGGTTAGGTTAGGTTAGGTTAGGTTAGGTTAGGTTAGGTAGGTTAGGTTAGGTTAGGTTAGGTTAGTTAGGTTAGGTTAGGTTAGGTTAGGTTAGGTTAGGTTAGGTTAGGTTAGGTTAGGTTAGGTTAGGTTAGGTTAGGTTAGGTTAGGTTAGGTTAGGTTAGGTTAGGTTAGGTTAGGTTAGGTTAGGTTAGGTTAGGTTAGGTTAGGTTAGGTTAGGTTAGGTTAGGTTAGGTTAGGTTAGGTTAGGTTAGGTTAGGTTAGGTTAGGTTAGGTTAGGTTAGGTTAGGTTAGGTTAGGTTAGGTTAGGTTAGGTTAGGTTAGGTTAGGTAGGTTAGGGTTGGTTAGGTTAGGTTAGTTAGGTTAGGTTAGGGTAGGTAGGTTAGGTTAGGTAGGGTAGGTTAGGTTAGTAGTTAGGTTAGGTTAGGTTAGGTAGGTTAGGTTAGGTTAGGGTTTGGTTAGGTTAGGTTAGGTTAGGTTAGGTTAGGTTAGGTTAGGTTAGGTTAGGTTAGGTTAGGTTAGGTTAGGTTAGGTTAGGTTAGGTTAGGTTAGGTTAGGTTAGGTTAGGTTAGGTTAGGTTAGGTTAGGTTAGGTTATGGTTAGGTTAGGTGGTAGGTTAGGTGAGGTTAGGTTAGGTTAGGTTAGTTAGGTTAGGTTAGGTTAGGTTAGGTTAGGTTAGGTTAGGTTAGGTTAGGTTAGGGTAGGTTAGGTTAGGTTAGGTAGGTTAGGTTAGGTTAGGTTAGGTTAGGTTAGGTTAGGTTAGGTTAGGTTAGGTGAGGGTAGGTTGAGGTGTTAGGTAGGTTAGGTAGTAGGTTAGGGTTGGTTAGGTTAGTTAGGGTGGTAGGGTAGGTTAGGTTAGGGTTAGGTAGGTTAGGTTAGGTTAGGTTAGGTATGTAGGTTAGGTTAGGTTAGGTTTGGTTAGGTTAGGTTAGGGTAGGGTAGGTTAGGGTTAGGTTAGGTTAGGTTAGGTAGGTTAGGGTAGGTTAGGTTAGGGTAGGTTAGGGTAGGTTAGGGTAGGGTAGGTAGGTTAGGTTAGGTTGGGTGGTTAGGGTAGGTGTGGGGAGGGTTGGGTAGGGTAGGGTAGGTTAGGTTAGGTTAGGTAGGTGGTAGGTTTGGTAGTTAGGTTTGGTAGGGTAGGTTAGGGGTAGGTTAGGTTTGGTTAGGTGATGGTGAGGTTAGGTGAGGTTAGGTAGGTTAGGTTAGGTGAGGTTTGGGGAGGTGGAGGGGTGGGTTAGGGTGGGGTGGGGTGGGGTGGGAGGTTAGGTAGGGTAGGGTAGGTTAGGGTGTAGGTTAGGTAGGGGTGGGGTGAGGTGTGGTAGGTTAGGGTGGTTAGGGGTGGTTTGGGGTGGGGAGGGTAGGGGTGGGTGGTGAGGTGGGGTGGGTGGTTGGGTAGGGGTGGGTAGGGTGGGTAGGGTTGGGAGGGTGGGAGGGGAGGTTAGGGGTGGGGTGGGAGGGTAGGGGTGGGGAGGGGAGGGTAGGGTAGGTTAGGTTAGGTAGGTTGGAGGGGGGGTTGGTGGAGGTGTGGGGTGGGGTGGTGAGGGGTGGGGGGGGTGGGTGGGGAGGGGTGGGGGTAGGGGAGGGGTGGGGGGGGTGGGTGGGTGGGGAGGGGTGGGGTGGGGTGGGGTAGGGGTGGTGGGGTGGGGTGGGGTGGGGTGGTGGGGGGGGTGGGGTGGGGTGGGAGGGGTGGGGTGGGGTGGTGGGGAGGGGTGGGGTGGGTGGGGAGGGGTGGGTGGAGGTAGGGTAGGGTGGGGTGGGGTGGGGTGGGTTGGGGTGGGGTGGGGTGGGTGGGGTGGGGTGGGTGGGGTGGGAGGGGTGGGGTGGGGTGGTGATGGGTGGGGAGGGGAGGGGTGGGTTGGGGTGGGTGTGGGGTGGGGTGGGTGGGGTTGGGGTGGGGTGGGGTGGGGTGGGGTGGGGAGGGGTGGGTGGGGTGGGGAGGGTGGGTAGGGGTGGGGTGGGGTGGGGTGGGTGGGAGGGGTGGGGTGGGGAGGGTGGGGTGGGGTGGGGGTGGGGTGGGGTGGGGTGGGGAGGGTGGGTGGGGTGGGGTGGGGTGGGTGGGTGGGGTGGGTGGGTGGGTGGGTAGGGGTGGGGTGGGGTGGGGTGGGGTGGGGTGGGGTGGGGTGGGGAGGGGTGGGGTGGGGTGGGGTGGGGTGGGTGGGTGGGGTGGGGTGGTGGTGGGGAGGGTGGTGGGGTGGGGTGGGTGGGGTGGGGTGGGAGGGGTGGGGTGGGGTGGGGTGGGGTGGGTGGGGTGGTGGGTGGGGTGGGGTGGGTGGGTGGGGTGGGGTGGGGTGGGGTGGGGTGGGGTGGGGTGGGTGGGGTGGGGTGGGGTGGGTGGGGTGGGGTGGGGTGAGGGTGGGGTGGGGTGGGGTGGGGTGGGGTGGGGTGGGGTGGGTGGGTGGGGTGGGTGGGTGGGGTGGGGAGGGGTGGGCGTGGGTGGGGTGGGGGGTGGGTGGGGTGGGTGGGGTGGGGTGGGGTGGGGTGGGGTGGGGTGGGGTGGGGTGGGGTGGGTG
>CM060970.1:605000-710000 GCA_030765045.1 Tenodera sinensis
GCATGTTTGAAAAACACTGAAGAAGTTTGGTAAACATTCACTTTTTCTGTTTTAGTTCTGCTGTTCACACGCACGCACGCACACACGCACACATGGACCTGTTTACCTCCTTATATAGAGAAGTTAAAAGTGGGTCAGATATCTGATAAACTCCAGGTCAGAGACAGTAGACAGTAGCCAGGATGTGTGAGCAGTCCACTAGTAGTGCTAGTACTGGGGTTCAGTGTTATCTGTGTACAAGTGACACATGAACAAAAGCCATGGGCGTCGCAAAGGAGGGGGGCCGCGGCCCCCCTCCCTGGAAATTGGTCAACTTAAGGTGGAATTAATTATTATTAATCTACTATTTGAACTTTGATGTAAAGATCAATTTTTATTTTGCACAAATTAATATGGTTATCTGCAACAAATATTATAAATTTTGACAATAAATAATGAATTAGTATTATCTGATTGCAAATTTCCAACATTGCCCCCCCCCCCCCTATTCCCCCGGGTAAAAGTTTGCCGACTCTACGCTCATGACTTAAGCGCTGCCAGCCTACGTGAAAGGAAGAGTGAACCAAGTCACAAACTCCTAAACGCATGGAAAGGTTATTAGAGTCCTTAAAGTTGAGCAGTGATGCTTGATTTGTAATATGTATATGGGCGTATCGAAGGGGGCACAAGGTGGGGCCACGCCCCCACCCACCCCCGCGTGTATTGTGCAATCAGTTAGTATTAGACTATTGCTTTAATGTTGATGTAAAGAACAATTTTTATTTAGCATAAATTAATATGCTTATCCGCAACCTGGCGGCGCCGTGGCCCAGCGTTAGCGCGCTCGCCTGCCACCTAGGCAGCCCGGGTTCGATCCCAGGGACCCGCATGTGTTATTCGTGGTGGACGAAGTGGCGTCAGGGCGGGTTTTCTCCGGTTTCCCCCGCCATCTCATTCCACCGCTACTCCATCTTTATTCCATGTGTCATCAATGTCACCGCCTGCGGTGCCGTAGTAGTAAAAGCAGTTGTTAAACACTACAACAACCGCAACCGTTTTTTACGGACATTGGTTGGCTTATATATTTAAATCACGGCCAGGAAATCTCGTTATTTTCTTCTTCGTTTCTGAAGAAAAACTGCCGTCCAAATCCTATTTTAGACTGTTCTTGCCCTAACAATACGTAGGTACCTACAGCGGCTATTCAGTGGAATACTTTGCAGAAATGTTTAAAGCCGTATACTAAGCCTCTCAAGTTACAAAGCAGTAATCGAGTGATATATGTACCTAGCGTAAAGGCAAGGAACATGTGTAGGTATTCGTGTGTTTCAATAGAGTGTGTCTTGGTTTATTCAAGGCCACCTAGGAGACTTGTTTTATCATGGCGAACACTTTCGATGTATAAATTTACAGTAGATTTGGTTTTCTCTGCTTCTCCACCTCGCTGATATGCTTCATAAATGAAAATTAGAAATGAGTGAAAATGGAGCTATCAGAAGCCGGCTTCAAACTATCAAGTGTAAAATGGAAATGGACCTGTTTGAGAGCCTCTGTGATGTTTGCAACAGTCGTTTATAATGTCCATCTTTAAGGGATATATTCACCATCCTTCGTACTTAGGTAACATTCCTGCCTAATTAATAACCCAAATAAAGAGATTTTGGCAATTATTTAAGTAGCTGCACTTTGAGTTTAGGTTACGATTGTCTTCAGTGCATAGGTACTGAAACTCTTTTGTTCTTCACGGTATGTTTGTGTGCATTCTTTACAGAAATGGTTGCTTTTCAGATCACCTGCAAATATCATCAGTAATAAGCTCATAAGCAATTTGAAGCGCGGTAAACAAATTACATAATAATACAACAGACCATTGAGGATGTTTGCATTTAGCATTAACAGTAGGTAGGTAAGTTTGAGGAGTTGAGCGCTACGCGAGGTTGTGGGTGTGACCATCCCCACACCATAACGTCAAGAGTAGCGCATGCAAGCTCAGCGTGTTGGAGCAAGTCCATTACTGGGCTGGGCTAGAATACGGCCATCTTCCATCGGATAACGTCGTCTAGTGAATTGCGATTTCCCCACTAACTAGCTTATCCAAAACCCCCAGAAACTACTACATTTGTTTTCACACAATTACATTTATCAGATATAGAGAGAGACAGACTATAGCTACAACCTTACAACAGTAGGTATCATGAAATATGTCTCGGCGAACATAAGGAAACCGAGCACGCCACACAACGGTGCCTCAGCTACCTGAGATGGGATTATCTCTCAAATAACAACCCAAGCAAATACGTTAAGTAAGCAAACAGTAGGTACGGGAAAGAAGCCGAAAGACCGTATGCTGTAAATCAAACTGCATCCTCACTTGATGTAAACACAAGCCGCCAACAACTACTGCTGTAACGCGATATATAGCAGCACTATTTCTGCAACTCCCAAGTAAACATCGTTCCGTTGTATCATTAACATGTGGCGTTTGTTTGTGTTAGTCGCAGCTGATACGAACACCAGGTCATGGGCGTCGCGAAACGGGGGCAAGGGGGGGGGGGGGGGCACGGCCCCCCCTTGGAAGTTGGTGAACTTAATGTACAGTCAGTTACTGACTATTAAACTATTATTTTAATTTTGATGTAAAGAACAAATTAATACGGTTATCTACAACAAATATTATAAATTTTGACAATAAAATAATGATTTAATATTATATGATTGCAAATTTCCAACATGTGGCACCCCCCTGGAAAAAAGTCTGCCGACACTCATGCACCAGGTTATCGCGGAGGGATATAAGGTGTGGATCTAAGGCTAGATGGAGCATAGGTGTTAGAAATTTAATAGCTACTAGAGTTGTTTGCTCTGTGTTGAATAAATCAACTAATTTTGAATAATTTTTTGTAAAACCACCAAATATTTTTAGAATCCATCATATTTCCCAGTAGGCACTAGATGCAAGGTTCGTCCACTAGACAGGTGCTCAACAACACCAGATTTAGTAGGAAAACCACTAACTTGGCAACACTGCTTCATAATAATCACTAACCTCCATTATTCTGTGCTCCGTACTCTTGGTGCCAACTCATGGTCATGAAAAGTGGCTAGAAATAGCTAAGTATGGAACAGATCATGTAAATAATCAATATTACTGTATAAATCACATTTCATATGGAGTAAGATTCCAAACATTTTTCAACTTTGTGAAATAATATTTTGTGAATCTCATTTAACAATAATTTTCTGCCCATTCATCATGAGTAGAACTGGTAGAAAAATTAAAGAAAAAAAAAACATGCAGACTTAACACTCCTGGACGTACAAATTCATGTGACACAGCATCAACCATTCACACAAATTCTAACTTAGAAAGAGCCAATGGGCTGCAACATAATCAAAATTCTTTACTTCAGAACCTTCATGCCCCAACTCCTCTATGCACACTCCAAAGTGTGCAAATTTGGAAGTAAAATGATTTTTTTTTTTACTTGATTGATCAATTTTTCCAATTTCACCTTGATAGTTTAGTGATTTTAATTTTGAAATTATACAATGGAAACTATAAATAGGTACCTACTAATGATTGAATATTTTCAAAAATAATTGGTACTATGATTGTCTAAAATGCACTTGTTGGCCTTTTGTGCAAGTAGAGGGTAACATGCCCTTCAAACGGACCATGACAGGGCTAATTGCATCATTATCGGCCTGATGTTTCTAAAGTAAGAACAAATCAGAAACTAAAAACTTCACTTATCTTAGTAATATTGCAAGTTGTTGGTGCAAAGCTGACTAAGGTTGAGTTGACTCAACTCATTCTCAAAGCTATACAAACAAATTTGTTACCAAAGCTACTGATGCTCATTTTAATCACTAATCTCTGCAAACAAAAAACATAGATACTGATACTCATTTTAATTACCAATCTCTGAAAATAAAAATCTATAAATACATTCTATAGAAGGTGTTTCAAAATTCATAACACGGTTCCTGTTTTTTAAAATAAATATTTTTTCCCAAACCATTAAATTTATAAGTCCACTTAATTGTTTTAATAATTTAACTTCTGGATTAATTTCATGACTAAATAACTAAAAATGATCTGCCACAGCTGATTTCTCAGTTTGTTTACATTTAATATTTCTAAAATTCTGTTTTATTCTGGTTTCTAAATTATGTTTAGTTTTACCAATATAAACCTTATCACAATCCAAACAACTAAATTGATAAATGCCAGATTTTTTAATAATTTGGTATTTTATCTTTTTTAGAAAAATTTAGTACATTTTGTACATTAAATTTATTTTGAGGGACCAAATTTATTCCATATTCTTTAAAAATCTTTGTAAATTTTTTATTGGCCCATAGACGGTCAGTAAACTTTTTAAAAATACAATTATCTTTTATTTTTTTGAGGGTAGAAACTTCTTTAACAGCTTTTTAATACTTAAATTTTTCTATCTTTTTATGTATAAAATCTGTATTAAAACCATTAATTACTGCAGTGTTAATAATGTGTTTATATTCTGTGTCAAATTCTTCTTTATCATTCTCTTTTGTCTTTTCTCTTTCACCTTTCCTTGCAAGCAAACATATAAACATGCATTCCAATCATTGTCTTGCACCAACAAAGTTCAGTTTTATGGTAAATAATGATATAATGATGCTATATTATCTAGATCCTAATATTGTGGCAGTAGTCGCACATCAAAGGAGGTAAAGGTCAGTTATGTCACACCACTACATTGTTAGGCAACAAGTAACAATGGCAGGTAAAGAACAAACAGAGTTCTAGAACCTGAGTGTCGGCTTGTTGCAAGAAGCTTCACAAAACATCCTCTTCTTCCAGAAAAATCACTGGTACTTCATTCTGGGATATATAAGTGAGTCAGCACAGACAGAGAAAGCACTTTTACTGTGTGTATCATCAGAAACAGTTTCAGACAGTTAATCATTGGAATGTTTGTTTTGTGTAGGTACAGTAAGCAGTACTTGGCTCAACATTATGATTAGAGAGTGGATTCTTAGGTAAATAAATATGTGGTATCTATCACACATACAATCTGGGCTGGGTTCATGGGAACTCTGAGTGCTGCACAGCTTGTGGCGAAATAGACAGAAGGGCTCATATACGCGCTGGGAGTGTGAGAGAGACAAACTATGTGGCCTCCAGTTTCTCTATTTCTTCGAGGCTTCTTTTTTTTTACATGTGCCAATATATTTTCCAGTCTATATGTCACAATGGGATCTAATTTGAGGTCAAATAGTTGTCGGGCTGTTTCCAGAGAGCGTTTGCTTATTGACTTTATATCGCTTATGGCTCTTGTCGCAGCGTTTACTCTGCCATTTATATGGTGTGAGAAAATTGTTTCTTTCGTCTGTAGAGTAACTCCTGGGTATATGACGCTGGTCACTGACTTTAGCACTCTTTCACCAATGTAGAAGATGATGCATTGAACATTTTTAAAAAAATGTTTGATTTCTCAAAAATAACTTAACAATTTTAATTAAAACACCATATGTTTAATATATTTTCATAGCAAATGAAATGTATATATTGAATTTTCTGTGGATATTCTCTGAAGTTCTCTTCATTCTGAATAACTTTTGTATAACTGATAAACTGTAAGAGATAGACAAAGTATTACTACATAAAAATGTATATCTCGTTAAAGATATTGCAAAGTATGAGAAACAGATTAAGAGCATATGTGAGTCAGCAATAACATTAACACATGTATTATGTATTAGTTGCTGTTGTCCCTCGTGGAAGAGGGCATCGACAAAGCATCACCATCTGCTCCTGCTGACGTTCATCCTCTTCATCTCACTCCAGGTCTTGCCTTGTTCCAATGCTTCCATATGGACAGATATTCGCCATGTTTTTTGGGGTCTTCCTCTCTTCCTCCTTCCCTATGGGCTCCACTTCAATGGTTCTCTCTCAATGGCTTCACTTCCCTCCCTCAGTGTGGTCCAATCCACTTCCATTTCCACTTCTTTATTCGCATGGCTATCTCAAATTTGCCCGTCCTTTTCCAAAGCTCATAGTTTGAAATAACTTCTGGCCAGTAGATGTTAAGAATTATTTGCAAATAGCAAAACAAAGGTCTGCAGCCTGGAGGTAATCGCTTTCATCACTTTCCAAGTCTCAGCCCCATATAACAGAACAGACTTTACATTGCTTTTAAAGATACAAAGTTTTGTCCTAATAGATATTTATTATTCTTCCATACTGTGTAAAGCCGGACAAAGGCTTCATTTGCTTTTTGGATGCGTTGCCATACATCTTGTGCAGCTCCTCCATCTTTGGCAACTACACTACCCAAATAAGTGAAGCTATCCACATCCTTGATAGCCTCACTGTTGAAGATAAATGGGTCTAGTTTGTTGGTGTTAATCCTTAAATCCTTGGTCTTCTTTAAATTAATCATTAATCCAACGTTTTTCCCTTCCTCAACCAAGTCTTGGAGCTTTCCTTGCATTCCATTGTGTGCCTCAGACAACAGACATATATCATCAGCAAATTCAAGATCTTCCAACCTATATGTATATCATGTTTCACATTTCGAGTCACATTTCTCATAACTGCATCAATCACAATCAGAAACATGGTTGGTGACAACATGCAACCCTGACATACTCCTGACTGGACCGGTATTGGCTCAGATAGATGGCCCTCATGAATGTGTAGTCACGGTACATTTCTTGAATAAGATTAACAATTTGTGACGGCACTCCATAACGTTTCACTTTCTTCCACATGATGTCTCTATTGATACAGAAGTCGACAAACACTGCATAAAGGCGAGATGACCATTCAGCACACTGTTCCAGAATTATCCTCAGAGTGCTGATTTGATCAACACATGAACAGTTCGGATGAAAGCCTGCCTGTTTCCTTCTTATCCTCAAGTTAACATAGTCTTTGATTCTGTTTAGGAGAACCCTGGTGAAAACTTTACTAGGGATTGAGAGAAGTGTAATACCTCTCCAATTATTACAATTTGATGTATCCCCCTTGTTTGGCAGCTTCACCAACAGTCCACATCTCCAGTCTGTCGGCATTTCTCCATTTACCCATATCTTCTCAAATAGAGGCTGTAACATATTCATACCAACCTTCTGGTGCTATATTGTCAACTCCTGCTGCCTTGCCAGTGCGCAATTCTTTCAATGCCTTCTTGATTTCCTCCACTGTTGGTATGCAGGGTCAGGCTGGATCTCAGCTTGGTCTTCCAGAGGACGGTTTAGAACTGCAGAAAAATGCTCTTGCCATTGTTTCAATTGATCCTCAGAATTAGTTAGGAATGTTCCATCTTTATTTCTGACTGGCCGGTTTCTCTGGATGTGCCTCTTTGACAGTACTCTAGTAATGGAATAGAGTTGTTTGAGATTTCCTTTGCTAGCTGCCTCCTCTGTATGCTGAGCAAGATCATCTCTCCAGTTCCTTTGGTCCCTCTTTGCACTTCTTTTTACTTCCTTATCCTTCTCAGTATATCTTGTTTGCAGTCCTGCCTTTCTTGCTCGTGTCTTGCATGTGTTCATTCCCTCCTTAATCTTTTTCCTCTCTTGCATGATTTCCCACGTCCACTCAGTCATCCAATTTTTCTTCTTCGTATCTTTAAAACACAAGATTTTATCACTTACTTCAGTAAAGATGGATCTAATCTTCACCCATTTTTCTTCAATAGTTTCTTCCTCTATCTCAGTAAGTGCTTGAAATCAATTCTTGAGTTCAATCCTAAAGTCTTCCTTAATATTTCTGTCATCCTTTAGCTTTCCACATTAACACATGGTGGTGTGTATTTGTGTAAAGTTGTATAATGACATTGGACAAGTGTTGTGTAAGATTAATGTGAATTTACTGATTGTAGACTTGGACAGTGCAATGAGAGCTGAAACTGAAGAGGACTGGGAGTTGTACCCTTTTGAGAGACCCAGTGGCTGGGAGAGAAGGTTCCACATGCTCAAGAAGAACTGGTCCCAGCTCGCCCTCTTGAGGTCAGTAATGTAGGTACTAATCATGGCTTTTTCATCATTTTCCCTTCTTGAGCTTGTTTTTCCTTTACCGTGAATTTTCTATTGTTTTCTTGCTTTTCATGTTGAAGTAGACTTAAGGGCTTGTAGAGTTGGCAATAGGTAGTCTTCCTGGACAGGTTGATGCACGTAAACGGCGTATCCACTTCCATAGATACTATATTGTGGAACAATGCACCAGCCAATGAAGTTCATCTCTGCCATGTGTTTCTGTTTACAGAGAATATGGTAGATATAGAGTATGTATGGAAGGGATTCTACACTGAACCTATACAGGCTATTGCATGTCAGACCCCTGAGAGGGAGGAACAGGTGTGAGGGAACCTGGGCAAACAGGGTACCAACGTGCTGGACATTCATCTCAATACCACAGTTTGCCAAGCAGCCACCAGGTGCAGGGATGTTGACAGCAGTGGCCCCTGAGAGGGAGGAACAGGTGTGAGGGAACCTGGGCAAACAGGGTACCAACGTGCTGGACATTCATCTCAATACCACAGTTTGCCAAGCAGCCACCAGGTGCAGGGATGTTGACAGCAGTGACCCCTGAGAGGGAGGAACAGGTGTGAGGGAACCTGGGCAAACAGGGTACCAACGTGCTGGACATTCATCTCAATACCACAGTTTGCCAAGCAGCCACCAGGTGCAGGGATGTTGACAGCAGTGGCCCCTGAGAGGGAGGAACAGGTGTGAGGGAACCTGGGCAAACAGGGTACCAACGTGCTGGACATTCATCTCAATACCACAGTTTGCCAAGCAGCCACCAGGTGCAGGGATGTTGACAGCAGTGGCCCCTGAGAGGGAGGAACAGGTGTGAGGGAACCTGGGCAAACAGGGTACCAATGTGCTGGACATTCATCTCAATACCACAGTTTGCCAAGCAGCCACCAGGTGCAGGGATGTTGACAGCAGTGACCCCTGAGAGGGAGGAACAGGTGTGAGGGAACCTGGGCAAACAGGGTACCAACGTGCTGGACATTCATCTCAATACCACAGTTTGCCAAGCAGCCACCAGGTGCAGGGATGTTGACAGCAGTGGCCCCTGAGAGGGAGGAACAGGTGTGAGGGAACCTGGGCAAACAGGGTACCAACGTGCTGGACATTCATCTCAATACCACAGTTTGCCAAGCAGCCACCAGGTGCAGGGATGTTGACAGCAGTGGCCCCTGAGAGGGAGGAACAGGTGTGAGGGAACCTGGGCAAACAGGGTACCAACGTGCTGGACATTCATCTCAATACCACAGTTTGCCAAGCAGCCACCAGGTGCAGGGATGTTGACAGCAGTGACCCCTGAGAGGGAGGAACAGGTGTGAGGGAACCTGGGCAAACAGGGTACCAACGTGCTGGACATTCATCTCAATACCACAGTTTGCCAAGCAGCCACCAGGTGCAGGGATGTTGACAGCAGTGGCCCCTGAGAGGGAGGAACAGGTGTGAGGGAACCTGGGCAAACAGGGTACCAACGTGCTGGACATTCATCTCAATACCACAGTTTGCCAAGCAGCCACCAGGTGCAGGGATGTTGACAGCAGTGGCCCCTGAGAGGGAGGAACAGGTGTGAGGGAACCTGGGCAAACAGGGTACCAATGTGCTGGACATTCATCTCAATACCACAGTTTGCCAAGCAGCCACCAGGTGCAGGGATGTTGACAGCAGTGACCCCTGAGAGGGAGGAACAGGTGTGAGGGAACCTGGGCAAACAGGGTACCAACGTGCTGGACATTCATCTCAATACCACAGTTTGCCAAGCAGCCACCAGGTGCAGGGATGTTGACAGCAGTGGCCCCTGAGAGGGAGGAACAGGTGTGAGGGAACCTGGGCAAACAGGGTACCAACGTGCTGGACATTCATCTCAATACCACAGTTTGCCAAGCAGCCACCAGGTGCAGGGATGTCAACAACACTAGGCCTGGCAACTACTAGGCCACCAATTTGCTGAGAACAGTAGCTACAGTGTACAAATCTCCCACACACCAGTCAGGTACAACACAGTGAAAGAACTAATCTCATCAGCTCCCAGTGTTGCCATTTACATTGCTGAAAAGATGAATATTTTTACAAAACAATTAAACTTACTGAAATGTAAATTAGTGCATATTTTGAATCTTTAACATCTGCACCTATCAGCCAGATTATTCTGGGTAAAGCAGTACCTTCCATCCTGTATATATACAGGGTGTACACCAATATCCAACAGTTAAACATAATTCAGTATTTTATTACTAAACTGTCACAATTGTTGTTGTTGTTGTTGTTGTTGTTGTTGTTGTTGTTGTTGTTGTTGTTGTTGTTAGCTAATGCTGGATTTCTGAAAATGAAGTCATTAATCCTCTTGCTCTCCAATATTTTTCACTGATGGATGGGGCACTAGAAGTGGCCGGGCATATTTGAAGGTGACCTCGATCCATTTCCTCTTGCAGATCACATAGAGGACAGAGTGGTGAAGAATATATCCCAATTCTGTTTAAATGTTTCGCTAGACAATCATGTCCTGTGATCAACCTGAAGGTTGCAACTGCTGTTTTTCGAGGATACTCAGGAATTACTGTTTCAATGTTTGGTAGTTCCCATCTTTTATTTTTTGATTTTTCATAGTAATATTTTGCAATAAGTTTTTTGAATTCAGAGTTGACTAATCTTTTAGCTGCATAAAATGGTAGATTAACTATTGATTTCTACACATTGCCGGTACCCTTTTTAGCAAGAAAATCAGCTTTCTCATTATCACTCAGTCCACAATGAGCTGGTATCCATTGGAAGACTAGGTGTTTTTGAAGTGCTGTTAGATGGATAAGGATTTTCCAACATTCTATAATTGTTTGGTTTTTTGGTGACAACTTGGAAGTAATTGCTATAATTGCTGCCCTGGAATCTGAGAGAATAACCGCTTGCTGAAAATGTGAAATTCTATACAAAAGATTTTGTAGGGCCATTCAAATTGCTTCAATTTCTCCATCAAAGTTAGTAGTTTCATAACTTAAAGATTTGTAATAGGTAAAGAGGTGACATGTGACTCCAGCACCTGCTCCATCTTTGTTTGATATAAATGATCCATCAGTATAAATATGGAGCCATTCATGTTCTGGAAATCTGGTATGGATTGTCTCTAATGCCAATAATTTTAGAACACTAGTTGGCGTATCACTTTTCTTAACTTCTTCTGTCAGGTGTAAATAATATGTGATGTCTAATGTTTGTGTCCGATTGACTTTAGGTATGAAGTTCTCCTTTGAATTAGGAAGGTATACATTCTCTTGATGTCTTGAATTTTGGAAAGAAAGTTCTCCTGAGTCTTTAGTGTATGTGTAAAATTTCTCTTGTGCCATGTATTGAATGGGAGTCTGATCAACTTTTCGTGTTGAATAAGAGCCGCTTTTTCTATTTCATATTCAATGGGGTATTGGTTGGTTAGTGTGCTGTTGCTTTCTCTCTTGTCCTTGACATTTTTTATGAACTTATGGGCTTTGTTGCCATCTGTCCTATAATCCATTTTTTCTAAGAAATTATTAAAGTGATTCTTTTTAGGTGTATTCAAGATGCTCTCGGGCTTCGAGCCAGGTGTAGTGATGAAGAGACATTGACGTTTCGGGAGTGTACATCTCTCCCATCATCAGGATGATGACTAGCAAGAGTGAAGGGACCAGTATATGTACTGTCAGCCAGTACGTACTGAGTAGAAAACATCCAGTCTTGGCCTTGGAGATTGAGGAAAACCACAAATTCAGCAAACACCAGACCAGCCAACCGCCACTGCTTGCATCCCATACACTGGCAATCTTTCTGGCAGAATCAGTAGAATTCTCGCAAAACACAAGATCAGAACCATCCACAAGCCGTCTTTGAAGATCCAACACCTAGTGAGACCAGTAAAGGACAAACTGCACCCTAATGTACCAGGACTATACTGTATCCCCTGTGAATGTGGAGCGCCGTACATAGGGCAAACAGGCAGGACCAATTTCCACCAGAGTCAAGGAGCACGAACAGTCCATACGATTAATGCAGCCTGACAAGTCAGGGCTGGCGCAGCACTGCTTTGAAAAAGACCACAGAGCTAACTTCAAAGAAACAACCATTGTGGCAAAATGTAGCAGTTTATGGGAATGGAGGGTTAAGGAGGCTCTGTCCATCTCCTCCAAGAAGAGTACACTGAACCGGGATGCTGGATTGCAGTTTAGTCCATCCTGGAAACCACCCTTAAAATTGGAAATTGACCGACTCAGAAAACACAGATTCCAACGGAGTGGTGAACCATCTCCACACTAGACTGGGTGTTTTCTACTCGGTACGTACTGGCTGACAGTACATATACTGGTCCCTTCACTCTTGCTCTTGTCAGTCCATCACATGCTACTAGAGTGCTTTTATCTAGCGCATCTCTGAAACTCTCTGCAACTGCCTGTCAGCCTTGCAGAGGTTCTGGCAGACAACAAACAAGCAATTGAAAAGGTTTTTAAGTTTTTAGCAGAGATTAATATGTACTTGAGAATTTGAAACTTGACATCTAATTTTTACACTCTTTTGACATCTAACTTTTACATTCTTTTGACATATGTCGGCCTCCGCCTGTAACGGGTTTTTCCCCTCCACGGTAGAAAAAAAAAAAAAAAAAATATCACTCTTGCTATTCATTCATCATCCTGATGATGGGAGAGATGTACACTCCCAGAAACGTCGATCGCTCTGCATCACTACACCTGGCTCGAAGCCCGAGAGCATCTTGAATATGTTCGTCGCCAGGAAAGCTTTAAATCATATTTATTTTTAGCTGTATTAATTTCTTTTTTTAGTGAGGTACATTTCTTTCGCCATATTTGTGTATCCGATATGTTTTTTGGTTGTTCAGCTGTATTTCTAGCTATATCCCTTTGCTTTTTCAGTTCTTCTAACAAAAGGGTTTGAAATTTGTTATTCTTCCACGAGGAATATGTTTTTTTGGAGTTTCTAGGATGACTTTACAGAAATTTTTGTTCATATGATCTGGTTGGTCATGTAGCTGTGAGTTTGTTTGTTCTTTAAATTTATGTTCCAGTTCAGTGTTATATTTGTTCCAATCTGCTTTTTTGAAGTTCCAATGCAGATTTGTGTGATTTTGACTATTATTTGTATTATCTAGTTTTATATCAGCAATTTTGCTTTGTGACCAGAACTTGGGTCTTCTATAACTTGTTTTTTAATTTTTGAAACAATATCTGTTGTAGCTAACAAGAGGTCTGGGTTACTGCCTGCTCCAGAGTAATGTATGAAGGTTTTGGGATCTTCTTTATAATAAATCAGTTCAAAGGTTGTGGTATTCAAAAATTCTTCCACTATCTTCCCTGTAGAATCCACTTTTTCATAACCCCATCTTTTGGAATGGGCATTGATATCCCCAATTATGATTGTTTTATTTAATTGTTCAATAAGTGAGAGATCTGATTCATTTCTGGGAGGATTGTAAATACTGTATAAATGAAGATGTGTTTTGTTATCCCAAAAATTTAGCTTTATTAGTTCACTTTTATCTGTGTTATCCATTTCTTTAATAATTTGAAAGCAGGATTTAATATCATTTTTGACTCCAACTAATATTCCACTATTTATCTGTCTATTTTTGGGTAGTAGGTGTGGTAAAAATCCAGTAAAATTAAAGTATTTAAGTTGATCATTTGTTAGATTTGCTTCTCGTACGACAAATATATCTATGTTATAGTCAAACACAATTTTATTCAGTTCTATTCTTTTTGTTTGGGTGAGACCACCTGCATTCCATTGAAGTAGTCTGATGTTAGATCTATTTATATAATATAATGTTTATTACAATTGTACAAAAGTTAAGCATAGTGCAATCTTACTCTGGGCTGCAATAGAGTAAAAAAGAGCAGATAATTTTGGCCTTGGGACACAGTTTTGCACAAGTACAAAATGTGACAATCACTTCCACAATAACAATTATGGTGCTGAGTAGTTATATGCGGTGGTGACTCCTCATGGTTATACAGGCCTTGTAGCACCATGGGATGTTCTCTATGAGGTAGTTTGAATGAGTGGGGCACACTCTTCTAGATGTCTGGCGTAGAGACCGACTGCCCTTAGTCTCTGGAATACAGTTTGCTCAAAACTTCAACACCTGAGGAAGACAGTTGTCATGCAGCCATTCTCCAGTGTCATCTTACTCTTATGTTCAAATATTGGTCCTATTGAGGCATTATGGACCCTTGGGTGACCGTTCACACACATCCAACAATCACTTCCTGGTTTATGATTAGTCGCCAACACTTTGTGTCACATTCAGAGCTGGAGAGTCTCTGGTCTGTGTCTGACCTGCCTCTAGATGTCCAATGTCTATAATCCTGGGCCATTTGACATCTTTATGGCATGTCAGTGCTGTCCTATCAACACTTTGTGCAGAAACAACCCTCTGCTCACAATGAGAGAACATGCTCTGGGTCTCATACTCTGGTATTGGTTTGCTTCTATAGTTTGGTTGACCTTTGAAGCGCATACTCCCTTACCTATCACAGACCATAAGTAAGCGAAGGCACACACTGTGATAATGCTTAATGGCATTTGCTCCCCTTTTCCCTTTTTAGTTCTCTATTCTCTGAATTATGCTTAACTTTTGGGCCGTAGTGTATATACACACACGGAGAGACAAAGAAAGAAAGAAAGGAAAGGAAAGGAAAGGAGGAAGAAGGGAAGGAGATGATAAAGGAGCAAAGGAGGGAGGGAAGGAAGGGAGGGAGGAACGAATAAATGAATGAACAAACAAACAAATGACAAATGAACAAACAAACAAACGAATGAATGAACGAATAAACAAAGAAAGAGAAACACAAGGGCTGTTCCAGAAGTGTACAGGTCACAGCTTTTTGGAATACCCGAAAAACCAACTGTAGCATTTTGCCCCATTATGGCACAGTCTGTTATATCTGGTGATGTTCCATCTGTTAGGTTGCATTAGTACTGCCAACTGTTCATAAAATATAACCATGGTAAAACTACAGCCATAGTTGGTGTTATTGCATCTGTTAAGTTTCCACAGAAGCCCTTGCTATTGAACCAGTTGCAGTGAAGCCAACTGATATGTTTTAAAACGAGATTCTGTTTAGAAGTCATATTAATTAATTAATTAATTCACCACCGTTAATTAATTAACTGTGCATATTGCTTGTGTGTGTGATTTTGTCTTGAACTGTTTTAGAGCAGTATATGCAGTTATAGTTACTGTTACTTACTGTGTTCCCAACACAGTAGTGCATTAATTAGGTATATTATGATATTTAGCGTTCAGAAGTGATTTTATCCTAAAGTGTTATTGCAGAACAAGATTTTCCGAAGACGAGTAGGTTCATCATGCGTTGTGTGGTAACAATGTTCAAGCATTATTATCATGTGAAAGCATGTTACTTTAACCCTGTGATATTCTAGGTTAGAAATAATGCTTTTATTGTGTACATTGGCAGTACAGGTTTTTGGTATAATGTCATCTGCAGTTTAGTGTAATGTCGGTCACATTGAATTCTTGGGGATTGTTGATAAATAGTTTTCCCTGTACCCGAAAGGGGATGTTGTTTCAAACAAATGACTGGTAGAAAGCACCAAACTTATAAAGCTTAAGTTTGGAGTTTGACGATGCTAGTTGTTTAGTATTTATTTGGCAGCCATCAGTAATGAATGTTCTCAGCAAATTTGCAAGTATGAATAAAACTAGTCATCGTTATGTGATACAATACTTTCATTTGAAAGGTCTTATTCCAACTATATTCATAATGAGCTAAATTCTACTCTGGCGGAGTCTGCACCTTTGTTTACAACAGTAAAATGTTGGATGGTAGAGTTTAAGCAAAGCCATATGAGCTGCTAAGACGAACATTGCAGTGGTCAACCAAATGACCCAGAAATGACCACCCCAGAAATTGTAAAGAAAATGGTATTGGATGACCGTAGATTGAAAGTGCACGAGTTAGCAGATAATACAGGCATCTCAAAAAGTGCTGTACATTGCATACTGACTGAAAATTTGGACATTAGAAAGCTGTACGCAAGATGGGTGCTGTGTTTGTTCACAATTGAACAAAAACAGCGTTGTGAGGATGTTTCAGTCAAGTGTTTGGCAATGTTTCACCACAATAAAGCTGGGCATTTGTGTCGATTCATGACCATGAATGAAACATGGTTCCATCACTTCACCCTGAGACGAAGGAATAGTCAAAACAGTGAACTGAAAGGGGAAACTGGCTCCAAAGGAGGGACATTTCCATCTTCAGTCAAGGTCAAGGAGCAGTTTTTTGGGATTCATTGATTACCTCCAAAAAAGAGAAGCAGTCATTGGTGAGTATTATGTGAACTTGTTGCAGTGTTTGAGTGATGAAATCAAGTAAAAGCGTCGTGTCTGACTATTTTTTGTTTCCAAACTTGAAGAAATGGCTTAGCAGTAAAAGATTAGCCCCAAATTAAGAAGTGAACTCTGCTGTTGATTTGTAGAGCTCGATGGTTGTCACTATAAACAGGGTATCGAAGCTGTTGAGCATTGCTGGGAAAAGCATATCAAGCTGAAAGGAGACTATATGGAGAAATAAAGATGTTTCCCCCAAACTTTTTGTTCTTTCTTTGTTAGGCCGTGTACTTCTGGGACAGCTCATGTATACTTTGTTGGTTAAACAGGCTAGTTTATGCACCAATAACAGTTGTTTGGATCCAGGGAAATCTTAAAGTCAGAAAGGTATTAAGCTTCTACAATTTTGAATTTAAATTATACTAATGGGCATAATAGTGAAAAGCTCTTTGCATTAAGAACATGGGAAACAAATTTGGAGCAATCAAATATTTTGTGTTGCAGAGAGTATACTGGCCAAGAGATAAAGAAGTGTGATCTGCGAGATTGTTCAAGCAATTCTCCCAGGAGAGTTTCGAAGTTCGAGGAGGAGCAGATTGACTGTTACAGATCAGTTCCTGTAGTGACTTCATGCACAAGTCTGTCTGCAGAAGTTGACACAGTGTACAGACCGTGCTACACACAAATAAACAAGGGACCTAGGGAAATGAGGTTGTCACCTGTTTGCAGTTGTAACAGAGGCCCCAAATTCTATGAGTCTCCCAGAAGAAAACAACAATATAGCAATAATACCTGCAGAGAAGGACATGATGAACAACTGCAGCATGGCTCTCTGAACTTACAACACAAGTCACTACCTGCTCATACTTGTCCTAACGTTCATAATTGTGCAGGAAGAAAACTGCAGCATAATGTTGAATTGCATAGGGGAAATGTCAAGTCTCAGATAGATAATGAAGGTCCAAAATGTAATATCCAATCGTTCAGGCACACTCACAGAAGCCCTAACATTCATAATAGTGCAAGAACACCAGAGCATAGTGTTGAATTTCACAGAGAAAGGGACAAATCTCAGTCAGTTAATAAGGATCTAGAATGTGACATCCAATCTTTGAGGCACACTCACAGAGGTTCTAACTTCAATGATTGTGCAAGAACACCAGAACATAGTGTTGAACTCCACAGAGAAAGTGCCAAGTCTCAGTCAGTTAATAAGGATCTAGAATGTGACATCCAATCTTTGAGGCACACTCACAGAGGTTCTAACTTCAATGATTGTGCAAGAACACCACAACATAGCGTTGAACTCCACAGAGAAAGTGCCAAGTCTCAGGTAGTTAATGAACATCCAGAATGTGACATCCAATCTTTGAGGCACACTCACAGAGGTCCTAACTTCAATGATTGTCCAAGAACACCACAACATAGCGTTGGACTCCACAGAGAAAGTGCTAAGTCTCAGGTAGTTAATGAACATCCAGAATGTGACATCCAATCTTTGGGGCACACTCACAGAGGTCCTAACTTCAATGATTGTGCAAGAACACCACAACATAGCGTTGAACTCCACAGAGAAAGTGCTAAGTCTCAGGTAGTTAATGAACATCCAGAATGTGACATCCAATCTTTGAGGCACACTCACAGAGGTCCTAACTTCAATGATTGTGCAAGAACACCACAACATAGTGTTGAACTCCACAGAGAAAGTGCTAAGTCTCAGGTAGTTAATGAACATCCAGAATGTGACATCCAATCTTTGGGGCACACTCACAGAGGTCCTAACTTCAATGATTGTGCAAGAACACCAGGGCATAGTCTTGAATTCCACAGAGAAAGTGCTAAGTCTCAGGTAGTTAATGAACATCCAGAATGTGACATCCAATCTTTGAGGCACACTCACAGAGGTTCAAACTTCAATGATTGTGCAAGAACACCAGGGCATAGTCTTGAATTCCACAGAGAAAGTGCTAAGTCTCAGGTAGTTAATGAACATCCAGAATGTGACATCCAATCTTTGAGGCACACTCACAGAGGTTCAAACTTCAATGATTGTGCAAGAACACCAGGGCATAGTCTTGAATTCCACAGAGAAAGTGCTAAGTCTCAGGGAGTTAATGAACATCCAGAATGTGACATCCAATTTTTGGGGCACACTCACAGAGGTCCTAACTTCAATGATTGTGCAAGAACACCAGGGCATAGTCTTGAATTCCACAGAGAAAGTGCTAAGTCTCAGGTAGTTAATGAACATCCAGAATGTGACATCCAATTTTTGGGGCACACTCACAGAGGTCCTAACTTCAATGATTGTGCAAGAACACCACAACATAGTGTTGAACTCCACAGAGAAAGTGCTAAGTCTCAGGTAGTTAATGAACATCCAGAATGTGACATCCAATCTTTGAGGCACACTCACAGAGGTCCTAACTTCAATGATTGTCCAAGAACACCAGATCATAGTGTTGAATTTCACAGAGAAAGTGCCAAGTCTCAGTCAGTTAATAAGGATCTAGAATGTGACATCCAATCTTTGAGGCACATTCACAGAGATCCTAAATTCAATGACTGTGCAAGAACACCAAGGCATAGTCTTGAATTCCACAGAGAAAGTGCCAAGTCTCAGGTAGTTAATGAACATCCAGAATGTGACACTTCAACATTGAGACACACTCATAGCGGCCAAAACAGAGGTTCTAACTTTAATGATCGTATACGCAAAAAACTCGGACACACTGAAAACATCTGTACAGAAAGTAATAGACAAGAATGTGTCAGTTTGACTCCTTTAGAACAAAGATGTTACAATCATCCCGTTCGAGGCTCTAAACTCAGCATTTGTGTCAAAAGAAAACGGGACAATTCCTGTGTAGAAAGGCATGAGGGAGAAGGTGCTGAATTTAATGAACAGACCAAATTTAATCCAGATGTTGAATTGCTATTCAAAATATCTTGCAAAACAAGACAACAATTCCAAGATGAATATGAGAAGATTGAGATCATCAGTGACGGTGAAATAGACATAGAAATAAGAGCCTTAAGGGAAGAAGGCATGAAGTTGAGAGAATACAATAAAGAAAAAGCACACCTATCTGACAACATATGCATAGTGAAAAGAAGTACCAGCTTACAGCATCTAGACAGTAGGCAAGATCATAGCACTGAACAGAAATACACTTCTTCTTCTTCTTCAGAGAACTGTAAACCTGAAGAAAGGGAGTTATTAGATAATAAACCTGAAGTTAATATGGAAAGTGAAACAGGGGAAATAAGGAACCTGAGCATAACGGAGGAGATGAAGAAACTACAAGAGAAAGAAGAAGAAAGAAAACGCTTTCATCTTAAAGATAAAACAAATTTTCAGCACAATGATAAAATACCACAGCATCCCAAACTTAGGTGCACTGCAGAGGGTTCTGTAGGATACAAGGACAGTGGAAAATGTAAATGTAACCTTTGTTCTGCAAAGAAAAAGGCATATGAAGAAAAACTTATACAAATAAAACGTAGTGCTGAAGGTCAAATAAATCAAGAAATACAAAGTTCAAGGGAAGAAGTACAGAAATCAGAAGTGGTAGAACGTCCATCAGAAAAATCCATTGATTCTTCTGTTGCACACAGTAGCAGTAGTGGTAACATTAATCCTCAACAGGAAGATATGTTTGAAAAGAAACTCATAGAATTGTTACTGCGTGGTCGGTGTAGGTGTAGTACTAAAGGACGCATAAAGATAAGAGAGCAAGATACACTTGCAAAACATCTCCTGCCAAGAGGCTGTGGTTGCAAAAAATCACTAAAAGCTTCTACAGAAACGTGCACAACAGAGGTAAGAAGGGACAAAGATGCTTCAAGAAGTGGCCATTCTACAAGTCATTTGAAATCTAACAAAGGCAGTGACAGATCAATAAAGGCCCTTGAAGAAATAGGTGAATCACAAACAATAGAATTAGAGACCAATAGAGGTGCTTCCAGAAGTAGTCATTCTAGGAGTTCTTTGAGCTCTAACAAAGGCAGTGACAGTTCAGTAGAAACCTCTAAAAAACCAAAGGAAACACGCACAATACAGTTAGAGACCAATAGAGGTGCTTCAAGAAGTAGTCGTTCTAGGAGTTCTTTGAGCTCTAACAAAGGCAGTGACAGTTCAGTAGAAACCTCTAAAAAACCAAAGGAAACACGCACAATACAGTTAGAGACCAATAGAGGTGCTTCAAGAAGTAGTCGTTCTAGGAGTTCTTTGAGCTCTAACAAAGGCAGTGACAGGTCAGTAAAAACCTCTAAAGAAACAAATGAAACATGCACAATTGAGTTGGAGACTGATAGAGGTGCTTCAAGAAATAGCTGTTCCAGAAGGTCATTTAGCTCTAACAAAGGAAGTTGCAGATCAGTAAAAGCCTTTGAAGAAATAGAGGAAAAACATATAGTGTTAAAAGATGTCCACAACGGACATGTGAAATTTGCCACAGAAGTAGAGGAGAAATGTATCTTGGAATCAGAAGATGAACATCTAATTGAATCTGTTGGAAATGATAACATGAGATCTATATCAGACCCAGCAAAGATTAATAAGAAGGTGATGTGTTGTTCTGGAGCCAGGGATCAACAAGAAGTAATCCAGAAGTTCTTTGTGAAGTTATAGGTGTTAGTATAACTACTGTGTTTCTGACTGTTAGCACCGGATACCTGGACAGAGGTAGGCTCATGAATTATGAGGAAAGCACTTTTATAGCATAACAATTCATAACATTTGAGAAGTAACCCCAGATATCTGGACAGAGTCAAACTCAGGAGTTCTGAAGAAACTGGACAGGATATCTGGACAGAGTCAAACTCAGGAATTCTGAAGAAACTGGACGTAGAGTTACCTTTGATGTAGTGGATTCATGAACTGAGAAGTAACCCCAGATATTTGGACAGAGTCAAACTCAGGAATTCTGAAGAAACTGGACATAGAGTTACTTTTAATGTAGTGGATTCATGAACTGAGAAGTAACCCCAGATATCTGGACAGACTCAAATTCAGGAATTCTGAAGAAACTGGACACAGAGTTACTTTTGACGTAGTGGATTCATGAACTGAGAAGTAACCCCAGATATCTGGACAGAGTCAAATTCAGGAATTCTGAAGAAACTGGACACAGGGTTACTTTTCATGTACTGGATTCATGAACTGAGAAGTAACCCCAGATATCTGGACAGAGTCAAACTCAGGAATTCGGAAGAAACTGGACACAGAGTTACTTTTCATGTACTGGATTCATGAACTGAGAAGTAACCCCAGATATCTGGACAGAGTCAAACTCAGGAATTCTGAAGAAACTGGACACAGGGTTACTTTTCATGTACTGGATTCATGAACTGAGAAGTAACCCCAGATATCTGGACAGAGTCAAACTCAGGAATTCTGAAGAAACTGGACACAGGGTTACTTTTCATGTACTGGATTCATGAACTGAGAAGTAACCCCAGTTTTCTGGACAGAGTCAAACTCAGGAATTCGGAAGAAACTGGACACAGAGTTACTTTTCATGTACTGGATTCATGAACTGAGAAGTAACCCCAGATATCTGGACAGAGTCAAACTCAGGAATTCTGAAGAAACTGGACACAGGGTTACTTTTCATGTACTGGATTCATGAACTGAGAAGTAACCCCAGATATCTGGACAGAGTCAAACTCAGGAATTCTGAAGAAACTGGACACAGGGTTACTTTTCATGTACTGGATTCATGAACTGAGAAGTAACCCCAGATATCTGGACAGAGTCAAACTCAGGAATTCCGAAGAAACTGGACACAGGGTTACTTTTCATGTACTGGATTCATGAACTGAGAAGTAACCCCAGTTTTCTGGACAGAGTCAAACTCAGGAATTCGGAAGAAACTGGACACAGAGTAACTTTTGATGTATTGGATTCATGAACTGAGAAGTAACCCCAGATATCTGGACAGAGTCAAACTCAGGAATTCTGAAGAAACTGGACACAGGGTTACTTTGCATGTACTGGATTCATGAACTGAGAAGTAACCCCAGATATCTGGACAGAGTCAAACTCAGGAATTCCGAAGAAACTGGACACAGGGTTACTTTTCATGTACTGGATTCATGAACTGAGAAGTAACCCCAGTTTTCTGGACAGAGTCAAACTCAGGAATTCGGAAGAAACTGGACACAGAGTAACTTTTGATGTATTGGATTCATGAACTGAGAAGTAACCCCAGATATCTGGACAGAGTCAAACTCAGGAATTCTGAAGAAACTGGATATAGAGTTACCTTTGATGTAGTGGATTCATGAACTGAGAAGTAACCCCAGATATTTGGACAGAGTCAAATTCAGGAATTCTGAAGAAACTGAACACAGAGTTACTTTTGATGTAGTGGATTCATGAACTGAGAAGTAACCACAGATATCTGGATAGAGTCAAATTCAGGAATTCTGAAGAAACTGGACACAGAGTTACTTTTGATGTAGTGGATTCATGAACTGAGAAGTAACCCCAGATATCTGCACAGAGTCAAATTCAGGAAATCTGAAGAAACTGGACATAGAGTTACCTTTGATGTAGTGGATTCATGAGCTGAGAAGTAACCCCAGATATCTGGACAGAGTCAAATTCAGGAATTCTGAAGAAACTGGACACAGGGTTACTTTTGATGTACTTGATTCATGAACTGAGAAGTAACCCCAGATATCTGGACAGAGTCAAACTCAGGAATTCTAAAGAAACTGGACATAGAGTTACTTTTGATGTAGTGGATTCATGAACTGACAAGTAACCCCAGATATCTCGACAGAGTCAAACTCAGGAATTCTGAAGAAACTGGACACAGAGTTACTTTTGATGTAGTGGATTCATGAACTGAGAAGTAACCCCAGATATCTGGACAGAGTCAAATTCAGGAATTCTGAAGATACTGGACACAGAGTTACTTTGATGTACTGGATTCATGGGCTGAGAAGTAACCCCAGATATCTCGACAGAGTCAAATTCACGAATTCTAAAGAAACTGGACACAGAGTTACTTTTGATGTACTGGGTTCATGAACTGAGAAGTAACCCCAGATATCTGGACAGAGTCAAATTCAGGAATTCTGAAGAAACTGGACACAGAGTTACTTTTGATGTAGTGGATTCATGAACTGAGAAGTAACCCCAGATATCTGGACAGAGTCAAATTCAGGAATTCTGAAGAAACTGGACACAGAGATACTTTTGATGTAGTGGATTCATGAACTGAGAAGAACCCCAGATATCTGGACAGAGTCAAATTCAGGAATTCTGAAGAAACTGGACACAGAGTTAATTTTGATGTACTGGATTCATGAACTGAGAAGTAACCCCAGATATCTGGACAGAGTCAAACTCGGGAATTCTGAAGAAACTGGACACAGAGTTACTTTTGATGTAGTGGATTCATGAACTGAGAAGTAACCCCAGATATCTGGACAGAGTCAAACTCAGGAATTCTGAAGAAACTGGACATAGAGTTACCTTTGATGTAGTGGATTCATGAACTGAGAAGTAACCCCAGATGTTTGGACAGAGTCAAATTCGGTAATTCTGAAGAAACTGGACACAGAGTTACTTTTGATGTAGCGGATTCATGAGCTGAGAAGTAACCCCAGATATCTGGACAGAGTCAAATTCAGGAATTCTGAAGAAACTGGACACAGGGTTACTTTTGATGTACTTGATTCATGAACTGAGAAGTAACCCCAGATATCTGGACAGAGTCAAACTCAGGAATTCGGAAGAAACTGGACACAGAGTTACTTTTCATGTACTGGATTCATGAACTGAGAAGTAACCCCAGATATCTGGACAGAGTCAAACTCAGAAATTCTGAACAAACTGGACACAGAGTTACTTTTGATGTAGTGGATTCATGAACTGAGAAGTAACCCCAGATATCTGGACAGAGTCAAATTCAGGAATTCTGAAGATACTGGACACAGAGTTACTTTGATGTACTGGATTCATGGGCTGAGAAGTAACCCCAGATATCTGGACAGAGTCAAATTCACGAATTCTAAAGAAACTGGACACAGAGTTACTTTTGATGTACTGGGTTCATGAACTGAGAAGTAACCCCAGATATCTGGACAGAGTCAAATTCAGGAATTCTGAAGAAACTGGACACAGAGATACTTTTGATGTAGTGGATTCATGAACTGAGAAGTAACCCCAGATATCTGGACAGAGTCAAATTCAGGAATTCTGAAGAAACTGGACACAGAGTTAATTTTGATGTACTGGATTCATGAACTGAGAAGTAACCCCAGATATCTGGACAGAGTCAAACTCGGGAATTCTGAAGAAACTGGACATAGAGTTACCTTTGATGTAGTGGATTCATGAACTGAGAAGTAACCCCAGATGTTTGGACAGAGTCAAATTCGGGAATTCTGAAGAAACTGGACACAGAGTTACTTTTGATGTAGTGGATTCATGAACTGAGAAGTAACCCCAGATATCTGGATAGAGTCAAATTCAGGAATTCTGAAGAAACTGGACACAGAGTTACTTTTGATGTAGTGGATTCATGAACTGAGAAGTAACCCCAGATATCTGCACAGAGTCAAACTCAGGAAATCTGAAGAAACTGGACACAGAGTAACTTTTGATGTAGTTTGACAGAGTCAAACTCAGGAATTCGGAAGAAACTGGACACAGAGTTACTTTTGATGTATTGGATTCATGAGCTGAGAGGTAACCCCAGATATCTGGACAGAGTCAAACTCAGGAATTCTGAAGAAACTGGACATAGAGTTGCCTTTGATGTAGTGGATTCATGAACTGAGAAGTAACCCCAGATATTTGGACAGAGTCAAATTCAGGAATTCTGAAGAAACTGGACAAAGAGTTACTTTTGACGTAGTGGATTCATGAACTGAGAAGTAACCCCAGATATCTGGACAGAGTCAAACTCAGGAATTCTGAAGAAGCTGGACATAGAGTTACCTTTGATGTAGTGGATTCATGAACTGAGAAGTAACCCCAGATATCTGGACAGAGTCAAATTCAGGAATTCTGAAGAAACTGGACATAGAGTTACCTTTGATGTAGTGGATTCATGAACTGAGAAGTAACCCCAGATATCTGGACAGAGTCAAATTCAGGAATTCTGAAGAAACTGGACACAGAGTTACTTTTGATGTATTGGATTCATGAGCTGAGAGGTAACCCCAGATATCTGGACAGAGTCAAACTCAGGAATTCTGAAGAAACTGGACATAGAGTTGCCTTTGATGTAGTGGATTCATGAACTGAGAAGTAACCCCAGATATCTGGACAGAGTCAAATTCAGGAATTCTGAAGAAACTGGACATAGAGTTACCTTTGATGTAGTGGATTCATGAACTGAGAAGTAACCCCAGATATCTGGACAGAGTCAAATTCAGGAATTCTGAAGAAACTGGACACAGAGTTACTTTTGATGTATTGGATTCATGAGCTGAGAGGTAACCCCAGATATCTGGACAGAGTCAAACTCAGGAATTCTGAAGAAACTGGACATAGAGTTGCCTTTGATGTAGTGGATTCATGAACTGAGAAGTAACCCCAGATATTTGGACAGAGTCAAACTCAGGAATTCTGAAGAAACTGGACACAGAGTTACTTTTGATGTAGTGGATTCATGAACTGAGAAGTAACCCCAGATATCTGGACAGAGTCAAATTCAGGAATGCTGAAGAAACTGGACAAAGAGTTACTTTTGACGTAGTGGATTCATGAACTGAGAAGTAACCCCAGATATCTGGACAGAGTCAGATTCAGGAATTCTGAAGAAGCTGGACACAGAGTTACTTTTGATGTAGTGGATTCATGAACTGAGAAGTAACCCCAGATATCTGGACAGAGTCAAATTCAGGAATTCTGAAGAAACTGGACACAGAGTTACTTTTGATGTAGTGGATTCATGAACTGAGAAGTAACCCCAGATATCTGGATAGAGTCAAACTCAGGAATTCTAAAGAAACTGGACATAGAGTTACTTTTGATGTAGTGGATTCATGAACTGACAAGTAACCCCAGATATCTCGACAGAGTCAAACTCAGGAATTCTGAAGAAACTGGACACAGAGTTACTTTTGATGTAGTGGATTCATGAACTGAGAAGTAACCCCAGATATCTGGACAGAGTCAAATTCAGGAATTCTAAAGAAACTGGACACAGAGTTACTTTGATGTACTGGATTCATGGGCTGAGAAGTAACCCCAGATATCTGGACAGAGTCAAATTCAGGAATTCTGAAGATACTGGACACAGAGTTACTTTTGATTTAGTGGATTCATGAACTGAGAAGTAACCCCAGATATCTGGACAGAGTCAAATTCAGGAATTCTGAAGATACTGGACACAGAGTTACTTTGATGTACTGGATTCATGGGCTGAGAAGTAACCCCAGATATCTGGACAGAGTCAAATTCAGGAATTCTAAAGAAACTGGACACAGAGTTACTTTTGATGTACTGGGTTCATGAACTGAGAAGTAACCCCAGATATCTGGACAGAGTCAAATTCAGGAATTCTGAAGAAACTGGACACAGAGTTACTTTTCATGTACTGGATTCATGAACTGAGAAGTAACCCCAGATATCTGGACAGAGTCAAACTCGGGATTTCTGAAGAAACTGGACACAGAGTTACTTTTGATGTAGTGGATTCATGAACTGAGAAGTAACCCCAGATATCTGGACAGAGTCAAACTCGGGATTTCTGAAGAAACTGGACACAGAGTTACTTTTGATGTAGTGGATTCATGAACTGAGAAGTAACCCCAGATATCTGGACAGAGTCAAACTCAGGAACTCTGAAGAAACTGGACACAGAGTTACTTCTGATGCATATACCCAGTACTGGGTTTGTGAGTTGAGAGGTAATTCTGTGTACTTGGACAGAGTCATACTAAAAATTCTGAAGAAAGTGAACTTTATAGTTACTTGTGATGTAAGTATATACTCACCACTGTTTTCATGACAAGTGAGAAGTAATCCTGGATACCTGGACAGAGCGAGACGCAGCTCTAGGTGTGCAGGTATTTTGAAGAATGTGAATACAGCTTCCTCCTCTTCCACACCTGAATTACTTCTAATACTTTGGCTACTGCTGCTCCTGCTGTGATAATCTGTAACAATGAAACATAGAATAAATAATTTGTGATATTGAATTTATAAAGTCCTGAGATTGTTTTTGCTTCTTACATGAGCAGCCAGCTTGGACACTGAGATCCTGCTAACTTTGCTGGTTCCTTTCCATGTGATTTGATACCACATATTACATCAATCTTTCAATTGCTGTATTTTTACTTGATAGGTGTAAAAAGCCAGGGACTCATTGTACTGAGCGTACTCATTTCTAGAAATTTAGTTTGCACACTCTGAATGCAGTCATTGTTTCTATTCTTCAAGGTGCAATGAAATGCCTTTCTGATGATATTCTCTACCTTTCTATATCTACATATAATCTCTATAATCTGATGTGTTGCACTCACATGACTTTTAGTTGTTTCCTTCAGCTTCTGTGGTTCTTTGTCTTGACACTCCAAATCTGGTATGGATTAACAACACTGTGGACTATTATTTATTTATGCCAAAAACTTAATGTTGGTGTTTTTAAACATACAAGCTATGTGCTTGAAAGGTAGAATTGGAACTGAAAAATTCAATGCTAAAGTAAGTGACCATTGGGGTAATTGTCTCTGGTGTGAGACTGTCTTTGTGGTTTACTGGGAGAAATACGAATTGGATGGAGAATTGAATGTGGAGTACAACAGTAAAAATGTGATGTGTTGCAATCACCTGACTTTCTCTACTCTTGTACTAACCATTCTTACAAACTCTCATTCCTATATCTTCTTGTGTTAGTTGAGGTTAACATTTGTACACATTATCTTATCGTTTATTTCCTTGTAGGTACAAGGGGAATGTGGGAATACAGTAGGCTTTGAGCGATAGTCAAATGTTTTAAAGCTTTGAGATCTCGTTCTCTTTGCACACTTAACTTATAAAAAAATGGACAATGATGTTCCATTTCATGAAAGTTACATTTTCCGAAACTCACACACATAACAAGGAATATCTCTGAAATGGTTCAACCTACAAGATAATTTATTGAGACATAAATTGTGTATTTTAGCAAGATCTACATTTTTGTGTAGTATGATTTTGTCTATCTCTTAACAGTTTACCAGTTATGCAAAAGTCATCCAGACTAAGTACGACTACAGGGGTTATAGCCAGGAAATTCAAGATATACATTTCATTTGTCATACAAATATCTCAAACATATGACATTCTTAATTATGGAAAAATTGAAGCTATTAACAGTAAAGCAACAAGATTCTAAAGTAAGAACATTTTAGAAACTAAAAACTTCACTTATCTTATTATTTTGGTGCTGACCCTGGGGTTTCAAGCTTTGAGAATGAGCTGGATATAGCTTGAAACCCCAGGGTCAGCACCAAAATAATAAGATAAGTGAAGTTTTTAGTTTCTAATTTGTTCTTACTTTAGAATATGACATTGTAATCAAAATCGTTAGAGCGATTTTCAAGAAAATCAAAATTTTCCATGTAAAGGGTAATTTAGGGTGGGGCTATTTTCTTCAAAATCTTCGTGTCGCCTCCTTGAAAGATATTAAACTTAAATATCAACTTTGGTTTCACACACACACACATACACACACACACACACACACACACACACACACACACACACACACACACACACACACACACACACACACACACACACACACACACACACACTGACCTTTTTCTAAAAACGTTTCCTTTTTATTCAGGGAGTCTCAAAACATATATTTCCGGTGAAATCCCTACATGGAATTTTTGGGTGGAATACAATACTTCCTCGACTTCCCAGCAGAGAAAAAGAAAGGCATCGCGTTGCGTTGCAGTGAAGGAGGCGAGGCGAGCCAGTGTTCTGAGTGCACCACCCAGGAGGGGGCCTGTCCTGCCTGGCTGGTATCGGTCAAGAGAGCCACACATTAACATTCCAACATCTGTTTCTCATCAACTCTCACATTACACAAGAGCTCTCCACTCAGGCATTTACCATTAGCCTGTGGAAATGAGGGGCCGATTCTAACCTATTCTAATTTTCATTCAATTTCAAACAGCATTTCGATCGTGTTTGCTTCCTACAAGTAGGTAGTTCACATATATACAGGCCGGAAGACGACTTGTTAATTCCTTCTAATATGTGCTTCATACAAACACTGCAAACAAAAACAATAATGACATTTTATGTTTAGTCAGCCGATTTAGACGCCGTGGCCCAGTCGTTAGTGCGTTCGCCTACCTCCTAGGTAGCTCGGGTTCAATCCCAGGGACCCGCGTGTGGTATATGTGGTGGTCGAAGCGGCTTCTGGCCGGCTTTTCTCCGGGTTCTCCAGTTTCCCCCTTCACTCATTCCACCAGTTACTCCATCGTCCTCTTCCTCACTCTCATACTGACCACTTCACTCTGTCTGGTACATAGGTTCCTGTGTTCCCTGACAGACGTCTGACTCTAGACACTGACTTGTAAGTCCTACATAAGGGGAGGGTAATCACTTCCTCACTCTCATACTTGCAGGTGTTCACTCTGTCTGGTACATAGGTTCCTGTGTTCCCTGACAGACGTCTGACTCTAGACACTGACTTGTAAGTCCTACATAACGGGAGGGTAATCACTTCCTCACTCTCATACTTGCAGGTGTTCACTCTGTCTGGTACATAGGTTCCTGTGTTCCCTGACAGACGTCTGACTCTAGACACTGACTTGTAAGTCCTACATAACGGGAGGGTAATCACTTCCTCACTCTCATACTTGCAGGTGTTCACTCTGTCTGGTACATAGGTTCCTGTGTTCCCTGACAGACGTCTGACTCTAGACACTGTCTTGTAAGTCCTACATAAGGGGAGGGTAATCACTTCCTCACTCTCACACTTGCAGGTGTTCACTATGTCTGGTACATAGGTTCCTGTGTTCCCTGACAGACGTCTGACTCTAGACACTGTCTTGTAAGTCCTACATAAGGGGAGGGTAATCACTTGCTCACTCTCATACTTGCAGATGTTCACTCTGTCTGGTACATAGGTTCCTGTGTTCCCTGACAGACGTCTGACTCTAGACACTGACTTGTAAGTCCTACATAACGGGAGGGTAATCACTTCCTCACTCTCATACTTGCAGGTGTTCACTCTGTCTGGTACATAGGTCCCTGTGTTCCCTGACAGATGTCTGACTCTAGACACTGACTTGTACGTCCTACATAAGGGGAGGGTAATCACTTCCTCACTCTCATACTTGCAGGTGTTCACTATTGTGACTTTTGGTGTGGGTGTGAAGTAAATACGACAGATGTAGTCTAGATAAAGAAACACTTTTATTTCCGTAAACAGTAACTTTGTACACTCGTTGCAACAACAAGAAAGTCTTTTCCGATTCTCCAACAGCACGGCTCCGAATTCGTAACACAAAAGACTGTCCCTTCTTCCTCGGCACGACTCTCAACGCTTCACATACGTCTGTCCGTCTCCGTCGGCACGACTACTCAACCTTCACATACTGACTGACTCCTCTGTCGCAATTTACCGCTATTTATATCTCCCAGGCACTATATTGGAAAGTTCGGGAAAGCTCAGTTATTTTGCGGTGAAATACAAAGTAGAAGATTCCAGTAGCCTCTATCCTTTTCTCTCTTTCGGCAAGCGCCCCAACAATGCGGCCATGCTCTGTCTCTTTCCTTCGGCTCCTTTGCGGTAGTGCCGACAATAATGCGATGGGTGACAATTGCGGCTGTCGGCAATTAGATGCGGCGGGCGCGGTGACACTGCCTCCTCCTCAGAGCTGGTCGTCCCGACCAGCACTATCACTGCGGCATCTCCCTTGCGCCCCGGCGGACTATCCCATCGAACCTCTTCTCCAGGAGGCACGATCCTAGGTATCGCTGTTGGATAGTGTCCCTTGGTCCGGGTAGGACGATGTATGCCATCCTGCTTCGAAATTCTGCAACAGTACCACCGGTCTTGACGGTCCCTCGTCCAGTTGCCCTTCTTCCTGGTGTGTTGACGGGCCATCCTGCGCACTTGGAAACGGCTCATTGGGTACCGTGTCCGCCGACCTCTCTGGCGCACCTTCGCAGCCACCTTGCTTCCGATGGGTCCGGCAACAAACCCCACCACATCCGCGCGAGTCGCGTCCTGCGCTGCACTCGTGTTCACTCGTGCTCGGCACGGCCTCTCCTGTATCCTGCCGTCCACGATGATGTCCACCATTCTTCCGTTCACGGCATTATGCGTCAGGTGATTGGATGGCTCCGACGGTCCCCCCATGTCACACGCCAAGTCGGTTCTCGCGTGTTGCTCGTTTGCTTGTGCGCTTCCCTGCTGATCGTCCTCCACGTCATATCCTGGTTGGTTACGTACCCGACACACTCCTCCAGGGGATCCTCGACGACGTCCCTGAACTGCCCCTTTGTCTTCCCCGAGACGTACACTTTCGTTATCTGAAACGGGCGCAACTGTCGCCTCGGCCACTAGGTGCTCCCTCCCCGGGTCTGTGCTATTCCGTCTGCCCCTGGCATCCAGTACTTTGACGCTCTCGTCAACTCTTACTACCAGGGCGCCAAGACGTTCCCCGTCGTCCTCCACGACGTCCACATGCTGGCAGAGGTCTTCCACCTTTTCGCCGAGTTCTTCCACGCCTTCCGTCATGCCAATCAGTTCGCCGAGTTGTTCCACGTCTTTCGTCACGCCAATCCGTTCGCCGAGTTGTTCCACGTCTTCCGTCACGCCAATCCGTTCGCCGAGTTGTTCCACGTCTTCCCTCGCGCCAATCAGTTCGCCGAGTTGTTCCACGTCTTCCCTCATATCATCCGAAACGGGCGCAACTGTCGCCTCGGCCACTAGGTGCTCCCTCCCCGGCTCCGCGCTATTCCGCCTGCCCCTGGCATCCAGTACTTTGACGCTCTCGTCAACTCTTACTACCAGGGCGCCAAGACGTTCCCCGTCGTCCTCCACGACGTCCACATGCTGGCAGAGGTCTTCCACCTTTTCGCCGAGTTCTTCCACGCCTTCCGTCACGCCAATCAGTTCGCCGTCAATTTTCGCCGATAGCTCCGTCTTCATCTCTTTCAGCTCGGCAGCGAGGTTGTTTCTCGTCTTTATTTCTTCTTTCAGCTCGGCAAAGAGGTTGTCGTTTGCCGTCTTCATTTTGGCAGCGAGGTTGTGGTTTGACGTTTCCATTTTGGCAGTGAGGTTGTCGTTTGCCGTCTTCATTTCTGCCATTTCCGTCTTCATTTCAGCCATTTCCGTCTTCATTTCGGCGAATAATTCTTTCATCATTGCTATCATCCTGGTTTCCGAATCTCCCTCCATCTTGGTTCTAACGTTGCAACTTCTGACGATGTAATGAAACTAGAAGCAATTCGACGAATCCCACTTCTGACACCACTGTGACTTTTGGTGTGGGTGTGAAGTAAATACGACAGATGTAGTCTAGATAAAGAAACACTTTTATTTCCGTAAACAGTAACTTTGTACACTCGTTGCAACAACAAGAAAGTCTTTTCCGATTCTCCAACAGCACGGCTCCGAATTCGTAACACAAAAGACTGTCCCTTCTTCCTCGGCACGACTCTCAACGCTTCACATACGTCTGTCCGTCTCCGTCGGCACGACTACTCAACCTTCACATACTAACTGACTCCTCTGTCGCAATTTACCGCTATTTATATCTCCCAGGCACTATATTGGAAAGTTCGGGAAAGCTCAGTTATTTTGCGGTGAAATACAAAGTAGAAGATTCCAGTAGCCTCTATCCTTTTCTCTCTTTCGGCAAGCGCCCCAACAATGCGGCCATGCTCTGTCTCTTTCCTTCGGCTCCTTTGCGGTAGTGCCGACAATAATGCGATGGGTGACAATTGCGGCTGTCGGCAATTAGATGCGGCGGGCGCGGTGACACTATGTCTGGTACATAGGCTCCTGTGTTCCCTGACAGAAGTCTGACTCTAGACACTGACTTGTAAGTCCTACATAACGGGAGGGTAATCACTTCCTCACTCTCATACTTGCAGGTGTTCACTCTGTCTGGTACATAGGTTCCTGTGTTCCCTGACAGATGTCTGACACTAGACACTTACTTGTAAGTCCTACATAAGGGGAGGGTAATCACTTCCTCACTCTCATACTTGCAGGTATTCACTCTGTCTGGTACATAGGTTCCTGTGTTCCCTGACAGACGTCTGACTCTAGACACTGTCTTGTAAGTCCTACATAAGGGGAGGGTAATCACTTCCTCACTCTCATACTTGCAGGTGTTCACTCTGTCTGGTACATAGGTTCCTGTGTTCCCTGACAGACGTCTGACTCTAGACACTGCCTTGTAAGTCCTACATAACGGGAGAGTAATCACTTCCTCACTCTCATACTTGCAGGTGTTCACTCTGTCTGGTACATAGGTTCCTTTGTTCCCTGACGGACGTCTGAATCTAGACACTGTCTTGTAAGTCCTACATAAGGGGAGGGTAATCACTTCCTCACTCTCATACTTGCAGGTGTTCACTCTGTCTGGTACATAGGTTCCTGTGTTCCCTGACAGACGTCTGACTCTAGACACTGACTTGTAAGTCCTACATAAGGGGAGGGTAATCACTTCCTCACTCTCATACTTGCAGGTGTTCACTCTGTCTGGTATATAGGTTCCTGTGTTCCCTGACAGACGTCTGACTCCAGACACTGCCTTGTAAGTCCTACATAAGGGGAGGGTAATCACTTTCTCACTCTCATACTTGCAGGTGTTCACTCTGTCTGGTACATAGGTTCCTGTGTTCCCTGACAGACGTCTGACTCTAGACACTGTCTTGTAAGTCCTACATAAGGGGAGGGTAATCACTTCCTCACTCTCACACTTGCACGTGTTCACTCTGTCTTATACATAGGATCCTGTGTTCCCTGACAGATGTCTGACTCTAGACACTGGTTTGTAAGTCCTACATAAGGGGAGGGTAATCACTTCCTCACTCTCATACTTGCAGGTGTTCACTCTGTCTGGTACATAGGTTCCTGTGTTCCCTGACAGACGTCTGACTCTAGACACTAGCTTGTAAGTCCTACATAAGGGGAGGGTAATCACTTCCTCACTCTCATACTTGCAGGTGTTCACTCTGTCTGATACATAGGTTCCTGTGTTCCCTGACAGACGTCTGACTCTAGACACTGGTTTGTAAGTCCTACATAAGGGGAGAGTAATCAGGTAAGCAAGAAGATCAGCTGCTTTCGAAAGTATAAATGGGTTTTGTTCCAAATTGTATGTATAATTGTACAAGAATGTAAGATGATAACAGTTTGTTACTTGTAAGGTGTTTAGAGTAGCTTAATTCTGACATGGGACATCACGCAGGGTTTAGAAATAATTAATCACTTAAAAGAATTAAAGGAATATTCCCAGCAACTTTTTCAGACGTGTAGTAACTCGACAACGTTGTGTTGAGCTTGGTCAGGGAATTGAACCGGCTTCTGGATGAAAACATGTCGGTCACTTGCAGCGTGGTATCATGTTTTGGGAGATAACGATTCTTATGGGTCTACACTCGCACATAGTATTTGTTTACATTCACGAGACACGTGTTTGTTTATGTACTGACCTGGTGAATGTGACATATGCAGCGTTGCCAGCTTGTTTTCAACAAAACTAAAATATCTCCGTTGGAAATGGTGATAGTCAAAAAACGAAAGATACAAAATGTGCTCCAAATACCGAGATCTATCACTGGTTTAAATTAATGTAATGACTTCCCTTCCACCCTGTATAAACGTCCTCCAACGTGGTGCAATGTTGGACGATGAACATGTGAAATAGTGAAATGATGCTCAAATGATCCCGAGGTCCATAGAACTTAGTTACCTGACATTCGTCTTCTCAGGATAAGGCAAAACCTCGGAAAAACTTCACATAATTCAACCCAACCGAGATTCAAAGTAGGGAACTTTCGGTAACGGTAACGATAACCAGAACGGGAAACTTGGAGAGATGTATTCGAATGGGAGTGTGCACAACCGACGGGAAACTATACTTGGCCAATTTTTAAATTTCCCATTCTCGTTACTGGATACGGTAAGTTACGTTCATCCTGGGTGTATTAGAATTTTCAGTGTAGAAATTAGTCATGGTGGCCGTGTCATGAATACTGCGTTGAAACAGGGATTCAGATCGAACTGGATTCTTGGATCCGATCCTCTTAGAACTAGGATCAGATCGAAATATTGTTGCATAGAAACGCATACTGGAATCAAATCGATTTTAATTCACCAAAGATGCTAACTTTTACTATAACATGCTGTACGCTCGTCATTTTGTTTTCTTAGTGAAAGTGACGTAATAAAACACAACATACATTTTGTTGTTTCTATAATCTCACAATATATTCTTATACAAACATTCACTAACCTCAAAACATACTTAAAATACACACAAAACAGATTTTACAGGTTCACCAACATAAACCAAGTGACCGAAGTAAACGCTTGTATTATTTGTATTTGGACCTTGCGTATTCAAATCTATCTCATTGCGGATTGAATTCAACGTAGATACACAGATCGTATTGAGATTGGGATTGGACTCAAATGGATGTCAATATGGATTGAATTCAACGTAGATACACAGATCGTATTGAGAATGGGATTGGACTCAAATGGATGTCAATATGGATTGAATTCAACGTAGATACTCATATCCTTTGAGAATGGGATTGGACTCAAATGGATGTCAATATGGATTGAATTCAACGTAGATACACAGATCGTATTGAGATTGGGATTGGACTCAAATGGATGTCAATATGGATTGAATTCAACGTAGATACACAGATCGTATTGAGAATGGGATTGGACTCAAATGGATGTCAATATGGATTGAATTCAACGTAGATACTCATATCCTTTGAGAATGGGATTGGACTCAAATGGATGTCAATATGGATTGAATTCAACGTAGATACACAGATCGTATTGAGAATGGGATTGGACTCAAATGGATGTCAATATGGATTGAATTCAACGTAGATACACAGATCGTATTGAGAATGGGATTGGACTCAAATGGATGTCAATATGGATTGAATTCAACGTAGATACACAGATCGTATTGAGAATGGGATTGGACTCAAATGGATGTCAATATGGATTGAATTCAACGTAGATACACAGATCGTATTGAGAATGGGATTGGACTCAAATGGATGTCAATATGGATTGAATTCAACGTAGATACACAGATCGTATTGAGAATGGGATTGTGGTCTCAAAGGGATGTCATATATGGATTGAATTCAACGTAAGATACTCATATCCATTTTGAAGAATGGAGGTATTGGACTCAAAAAGGATGTCAATATGGATTGAATTCAACGTAGATACTCATATCCTTTGAGAATGGGATTGGACTCAAATGGATGTCAATATGGATTGAATTCAACGTAGATACACAGATCGTATTGAGAATGGGATTGGACTCAAATGGATGTCAATATGGATTGAATTCAACGTAGATACACAGATCGTATTGAGAATGGGATTGGACTCAAATGGATGTCAATATGGATTGAATTCAACGTAGATACTCATATCCTTTGAGAATGGGATTGGACTCAAATGGATGTCAATATGGATTGAATTCAACGTAGATACTCATTGTATTGAGAATGGGATTGGACTCAAATGGATGTCAATATGGATTGAATTCAACGTAGATACACAGATCGTATTGAGAATGGGATTGGACTCAAATGGATGTCAATATGGATTGAATTCAACGTAGATACTCATATCCTTTGAGAATGGGATTGGACTCAAATGTATGTCAATATGGATTGAATTCAACGTAGATACTCATATCGTATTGAGAATGGGATTGGACTCAAATGGATGTCAATATGGATTGAATTCAACGTAGATACTCATATCGTATTGAGAATGGGATTGGACTCAAATGGATGTCAATATGGATTGAATTCAACGTAGATACTCATATCGTATTGGGAATGGGATTTGACTCAAATGGATGTCAATATGGATTGAATTCAACGTAGATACTCATATCGTATTGAGAATGGGATTGGACTCAAATGGATGTCAATATGGATTGAATTCAACGTAGATACTCATATCCTTTGAGAATGGGATTGGACTCAAATGGATGTCAATATGGATTGAATTCAACGTAGATACTCATATCCTTTGAGAATGGGATTGGACTCAAATGGATGTCAATATGGATTGAATTCAGTGTAGATACTCATATCCTTTGAGAATGGGATTGGACTCAAATGGATGTCAATATGGATTGAATTCAACGTAGATACTCATATCGTATTGGGAATGGGATTGGACTCAAATGGATGTCAATATGGATTGAATTCAACGTAGATACTCATATCGTATTGGGAATGGGATTGGACTCAAATGGATGTCAATATGGATTGAATTCAACGTAGATACTCATATCGTATTGGGAATGGGATTGGACTCAAATGGATGTCAATATGGATTGAATTCAACGTAGATACACATGTATTGGGAATGGGATTGGACTCAAATGGATGTCAATATGGATTGAATTCAACGTAGATACTCATATCGTATTGGGAATGGGATTGGAGTCAAATGGATGTCAATATGGATTGAATTCAACGTAGATACACATATCGTATTGGGAATGGGATTGGACTCAAATGGATGTCAATATGGATTGAATTCAACGTAGATACTCATATCGTATTGGGAATGGGATTGGACTCAAATGGATGTCAATATGGATTGAATTCAACGTAGATACTCATATCCTTTGAGAATGGGATTGGACTCAAATGGATGTCAATATGGATTGAATTCAACGTAGATACTCATATCGTATTGGGAATGGGATTGGACTCAAATGGATGTCAATATGGATTGAATTCAACGTAGATACTCATATCGTATTGGGAATGGGATTGGACTCAAATGGATGTCAATATGGATTGAATTCAACGTAGATACACATGTATTGGGAATGGGATTGGACTCAAATGGATGTCAATATGGATTGAATTCAACGTAGATACTCATATCGTATTGGGAATGGGATTGGAGTCAAATGGATGTCAATATGGATTGAATTCAACGTAGATACACATATCGTATTGGGAATGGGATTGGACTCAAATGGATGTCAATATGGATTGAATTCAACGTAGATACTCATATCGTATTGGGAATGGGATTGGACTCAAATGGATGTCAATATGGATTGAATTCAACGTAGATACTCATATCCTTTGAGAATGGGATTGGACTCAAATGGATGTCAATATGGATTGAATTCAACGTAGATACTCATATCGTATTGAGAATGGGATTGGACTCAAATGGATGTCAATATGGATTGAATTCAACGTAGATACTCATATCGTATTGAGAATGGGATTGGAAAGGCGACTAATACTGAGAATGTGATTCCACTTAGGTAAGTTCATTACCTATTTAATTCCCCGTGGAGCTGGAAATGTTTCATATCTGACAAAGTAACAGTAAGTAAGTTGTAAAGATTTGGACTGGGTCATGTGCAGCAACCAGAGGAGCAGAATGGAGCACATGTGCAAGTGTGGAGTAGTGCATACATATGTATGTATCTACACGTGAACACAAGGTCATAGGTACACACACACTACGTTCCTCTGTTTATTTGGCAAGTGCGTACGGGACGGGACGGGACGCTCCCATCTGTGACGTCACGTTCCAAGGTGAAGGAGCGACCACACGACCTTCCCTACTCAACATTATTTACGTTTCAATTAACTTGTTTTATAAGTTTTACTTTCTCTATTACGTATGTAAGTACAGCAAGTATTGTATTCCACCCAAAAGTTCAATGTCCAGATTGCATCGGAAATATGTACTGAAGCACCCTGATTAAAACAAAAAAACATTTTAAGAATAAAGTACGCGCGCGTGCGCGCGCGCGTGTGTGTGTGTGTTTGTGGACAACATAACAAGAACGAAAAGTCGGTTAAAAAGCAAAGTTGGTATTTAAGTTTAACATCGTTCAAGGATGCGACATGCAGATTTTGAAGAAAACAGCCGCACCCTAACTACCCTTTACATGGAAAACTCTTCTGTCTATAGCTATGTAGTCCTGTTTATCTAGATGACTTTTATATAACTGGTAAACCGTAAGAGATAGACCAAATTTTACTGTACAAAAAATGTAGATTTTGTTAAAACACACAAAATTGTAGAGTGAACCATTTCGGAGATATTCCTGGTTATTTGTAACTTTCGTCTAATTGACCGTCACTCAGTCTACTGTATTCCCATATTCCCCTTGTACCTACAAGGAAATAAGCAATAAGATAATTTGTACAAATGTTTATCTCAACTAACACGAAGAAGATATAGGAATAACTGTTTGTAAGAATGGTTAGTACAAGACTGAGTAGAGAAAGTCATGTGAGTGCAACACATCACATTTTTTAATTGTTGTATACAAGATAGCCGACATATTCACTGCTTACTCCTGTAGCGTTTATTTCGTGTTTTCAGTGCTAATAAATTTACGTTTTTACTTGCAGAAACTAGTTTAATGTTAATCTTTATTTTTTCCTGTTTTCAAATTGAAAATGAATTTGGTAGGTGTTATTTGGTAGCCGTGTTGGGCCTGGCGGGACTCTACTGCATGTAGGAAAGCTCATATAATTGCACACATCTCCAGATGTAGGTGATTTAATGTCCATTCCTGACAGTTCCTCTGAGTGTTTCGTGTTTCATGAATGATGTAACCAGCAGTGCTGTGCCGTTTGACGCAATCTAACCTCAAATTCAATCGATATGTACTTAATGGGTATTCAAGTCAGACCGCGTCGCTTTTTGCAACATTCTTGGCAGCAGACTTTCATGAGGAGTGTGACTTTCATATATATATAATGGGTGAAAAATGGAGTTCTGGGTACGTTTCTGAAAACTGAAGCCCATTAACATAAACTGTGTGTTTTAACAAGATCTACATTTTGTACAGTAAGATTTCGTCTATTTCTTACGGCTTACTAGTTATATAAAAGTCATCAAGAGTAAACAGGACTATCAGCCAGAAAATTCAAAGTATACATTTTATTTGTCATACAAAGCGTATGGTATTTTAATTAAAATCGTCAGAGCCATTTGCGAGAAAATATAAATTTTTAATGTATTTTCCATGTAAAGGCTAGTTAGGGTGAAGCAATTTTCTTCCAAATCTTTGCGTCGCAGACACAGACAGACAGACAGACAGACAGACAGACAGACACACACACACACACACACACACACACACACACACACACACACACACACACACACACACACACACACACACACACACACACACACACACACACACACACACACACACACACACACACACACACACACACACACACACACACACACACACACACACACACACACAGACACAGACACAGACACAGACACAGACACAGACACAGACACAGACACAGACACAGACACAGACACAGACACAGACACAGACACAGACACAGACACAGACACAGACACAGACACAGACACAGACACAGACACAGACACAGACACAGACACAGACACAGACACAGACACAGACACAGACACAGACACAGACACAGACACAGACACAGACACAGACACAGACACAGACACAGACACAGACACAGACACAGACACAGACACAGACACAGACACAGACACAGACACAGACACAGACACAGACACAGACACAGACACAGACACAGACACAGACACAGACACAGACACAGACACAGACACAGACACAGACACAGACACAGACACAGACACAGACACAGACACAGACACAGACACAGACACAGACACAGACACAGACACAGACACAGACACAGACACAGACACAGACACAGACACAGACACAGACACAGACACAGACACAGACACAGACACAGACACAGACACAGACACAGACACAGACACAGACACAGACACAGACACAGACACAGACACAGACACAGACACAGACACAGACACAGACACAGACACAGACACAGACACAGACACAGACACAGACACAGACACAGACACAGACACAGACACAGACACAGACACAGACACAGACACAGACACAGACACAGACACAGACACAGACACAGACACAGACACAGACACAGACACAGACACAGACACAGACACAGACACAGACACAGACACAGACACAGACACAGACACAGACACAGACACAGACACAGACACAGACACAGACACAGACACAGACACAGACACAGACACAGACACAGACACAGACACAGACACAGACACAGACACAGACACAGACACAGACACAGACACAGACACAGACACAGACACAGACACAGACACAGACACACACACAGACACAGTACTGCAAGTTGAAGTGACAATACGTAGGTATAATGTTTGAGTGTACTGGCGATATCAAATATTGCATGTTATGTGGAGCGACCTTGGGGAACCGCACCCACATCACACACACGTCAAGCAGTTCACTACTCCTTTTAGCAAATCTGAACGTTCAACACATGCAAGGGAAAACATCTCACATCACTTTCTCCACTCACTCTTGTACTAACCAATCTTACACACACTTATCTTCTTCATGTTAATACAGATAAACATTTGTACAAATTATCTTGTTGCTTAGTTCCTTGTAGGTACAAGGGCAATGTGGTAATACAGTACGTACGCTTTGTGCGATAGTCAAATGTTTTAAAGCTTTCAAATTCCGTGCTCTTTGCTCGGTTAAGATATAAAAATGAGTAACAATGTTCCATTACGGTTTTCCAGTTATACAAAAGTCATCAAGAGTAAACACGACTACATGGGCTAAAGCCAGAAAATTCAAAATATACCTACATTTCATTTGTCATAAGAATATCTTAAACATGTGACATTTTAATCAAAACCCTTAGAGCAGTTTTCGAGAAAATCCAAATTATCGAAAAATGTTCCATGTAAAGGGTAGTTTAGGGTGGGGCTATTTTCTTCAAAATCTTCGTGTCGTATCCTTGTAAGATATTAAACTTAAATTCCAACTTTAGTTTTTAACCGACTTTTCGTTTTTGTGTTAACTCTGTTCACAGACAAACATACACGCGGACCTTTTTCTAAAAATAGCTTTTTTTACTCAGGGGACCTCAAAACATGTATTTCCGGTGATATCAAGAAATTAAATGTTTGAGTGCAGTACAATACTTCCTCTACTTACTATACGTGGTAGAGATAGTAATAAAAAGTTAATTTGTTATTAATTGTACCATTCTTTAGTACAGCAAAAGGCAATAAGATGTTCACATTGTCCCGGGTTCGATCCCAGTCTGAGGTACGCGTTTTTGTTGGTTTTCTCGGGTCGGTAGTGTTGTTTGTTCATTTTGATGTGAGTGAGTGTTGTACCAGAGCGATTGGGACTGCTCGTATGGGCCTGGAAATGTTAGGGACTCCGTGTATGCTTGTAGCTAAGTTGCAGTAGGTAACCTGTTTTACAGAGCTACGTAGGTACGTATATCACGTGAGCCCCATGTTTATGTAAGTGTTGCCTGGGGTTACTGGGGGCCTTGACAACCCACATCCTGTCTGCCCCACTCTATCTGTCACATTGTATCTACACTTATCACCTTCTCGTACATACGTACAGCAAGGATTGTATTACACACAACAATTTAATTTCGAGATTTCACCACAAATATGTTTTGAAGCCCCCTTTTAGAAAAAGCTCTGTGTGTGGGTGTGTGTGCGCGCGCGCGCGTGTGTGGACAGCATAACTCAAAAATCTCATGTGTTACACTCACATGACTTTCTCTACTCTTGTACTAACCATTCTTACAAACTCTTATTCCTATACCTTCTTGTTAGTTGAGATAAACATTTGTACCAATTATCTTATTGCTTATTTCGTTGTAGGTACAAGGGGAATGTAGGAATACAGTAGGCTTTGTGCGATAGTCAAATGTTTTGCACGCTTAACATGTAACAAAATTAACGATGATCCATTTCACGAAAGTTTTAAGTTTTCCGAAACTCACACACATAACAAGGAATATCTGAAATGGTTCACGACTTTTCGTTTTTGAGTTGTTGTCCACAGACTGACGGACACACACACAGACCTTTTTCTAAAAATGCTTTTTTTGGATTCAGGGGGTCTCAAAACATATATTTCCGTGAAATCTCGACATCGAATTTTTGGGTGGAATACAATACTTCCCCTACTTACCAGTAGAGAAAGTAAAAAACGAAAAGTTCGTTAAAAACGTAAGTTGGTATTTAAGTTTAACATCTTTTAAGGATGTGAAACGAGCATTTTGAAGAAAATTCCCCACCCTAAATTACCCTTTACATGGAACATTTTTCGAAAATTTGGATTTTCTCGAAAATGGCTCTAACGATTTTTATTAAAATGGCATAAGTTTAAGCTACTTTTTGATGACAAATAAAATGTATTTTGAATTTTCTGGCTATAGCCCATATAGTCCTGTTTACTCTTGATGACTTTTGTGTCAGTGGCAAACCGTAAGAGATAGACAAAATCTTACTATACAAAAATGTAGATCTTGCTAAAATGCACAATTTATGTCCAAAGAGGTTTTTGTATGGTGAACCATTTCGGAGATATGCCTTGTTATTTGTGTGAGTTTTGGAATACTTAAACTTTCGTCAAATGGAACATCGTTATTGAGTTTTTTACACCTTAGCCGTGCAAAGAGAACGGAGTTTCAAAGCTTTAAAACATTTGACTATCGCACAAAGTCTACTGTATTCCCATATTCCCCTTGTACCTACAAGGAAATAAACAATAAGATAATTTGTACAAATGTTTATCTCAACTAACACGAAGAAGATACAGGAATAAGAGTTTGTAAGAATGGTTAGTACAAGACTGAGTAGAGAAAGTCATGTGAGTGTAAATCGCAGTAGCTATAAGAACACTAAACTAACTTCCCTGTAGTTAACTATAGCACTAACATAATGTGTGAACTCTGTTTTAAACTTTCACTAGATGTTTACTGTTGGTCAGAACATTTGCTTATTTAGTGAGTGTCGCAGTGTCACACTCCCGGCTGGTTATATGGTCTTCGCGACCTGCCCTTAACGAGGCTGAGTGCACCTCGTGCCACACTTGCCCACGCCAGTACGCGGGTCCTCCGTCTAAAGCATGTAACGCAATATGCCTGTCTGAGCGATCACTTCCTTGTACCTACCATGTGGAAGAAGCGTAGTGATGGAAACAAGCTACGGCGCATGCGCATAGCGTTATATGCTATACCTAAGGGTTCAGGTATTTCTACGTGAATCTCCACCAACTCGTTTTATTTAATGTGCCTATTCAACTGTCTAGGAATAAACAGACAGTTTTAGCTATCTACACTCACCCACTAAGCGTGCAACGAGGCGCTCCCATGTCACGTGACTTTGTTTACAATTCCTTTGAACAAAGTGAAAGCATGCACACTGGCCATAAACTAACAAATTCGGCCTTAAAAAATCGCGTCTTTAAGCGGCACGGATTTAACGGAGTTTCGGATTTCTGACGCTGTACTGTTTGGTTTCAGGGGTCTCAAAACGTACATTTCTAGTGAAATGTGCATATTGAATCGTTGAGTATAGTACAATAGTTTTTCCAGTTGAGGGTATTTAAGTAGAACGCACCTGGTTACATTAATGCGGTCTATGGAATAGAGATTTTACAAATACAAAATGCGAAAGGAATATAGGTAGGTATTTTGTGAAAGGGATGGGATGTTGGTGTATGGGAGATGTACCATATCAGGAAACATGCTCACCACATGAGGCATGCTGCAACAGCTAACGTGTGCGGGTCGTCCAATCACCAACTGTAACATCATAGCAATGGATGGACATGGACATGGCTAAGCTAGCCCTGCCGATGAGCAGGCAGTGTCTACGTGACTGCTAACAATCGAGGCGGCAGAAACAAAAGCAGTGTCGAGAACCTTCTCAAGATTTCTAGATCAGTGTCTGTGTGTGTAGTAGTCGTGGGACGGCAAAAGGTGCCCTCTGATATCAACTGGTCGTCTGCAGCTCACTACATGGAACCTGAGAAAATGAACAACGGGATATCTTGCCCCTAGGAGGAACGACTGAGATGAAGGAACCACAAGAGACTATTATAGACGAGCAGGTTGAAAACCTCAGAGAGCGGAGTTGTAGCTTCCTTTTGAGAAGCGTTTTATTGACGGCCGAAGTTGATCATGAAATGTGACTTGCCCAGGCGTACACAAGGTCAAGCGCGCTAGTTCACATTTCAACCAACATTCCGGATAACATTTCTGTGGTTGCAACACACAGCGAGCTGCGAGCTGCGAGCTGCGGGCTGCGAACTAACACATTCACATCCACTCATACACAAACTAGGTATTCCTCTTTTCTTCTTGTTCTTCTTCTGCCCTACAACCATTAAAGCTTTCTAAGATTTATCGCTCGTTTGCCAGGTCTTGGGACGTTTCGTTTTGCTTCGGGTGCGCAGTAGCTAACGTATCTCATTGTTGTTGTTGTTGTACCTGTGTATATTTGTCTGTTATGATGTCGTATTTCTTCATTAACGTTAAAGGTGCTTCATTCATTTCTTATAATTATTCTTTATTCTGTCTCTTCTCTGTTCTTAAAAATCTGCACTCATATGACTTTCTCTACTTTTGTACTAACCATTCTTACAAACTCTTATTCCTCTATCTTCTTCAATTCTTCCCAATACAGGTGTCATTGGTGGGGTGCAGTACTGGAGAGTGGGACGTGGTCAGCGCCTCCTCCCCCCCGAGTTATGCCACCTTCTCGACCTGGGGCCGCTACTGCTACATCAAGTCGCTCCTCTAATGGTCCTCCCGGGACCTAACGAGGCTGAGTGCACCCCGTTCCAGAACACCCCATACCGGTACCGGGGATCGAACCCGGGTCCTCCGCGTCAGAGGCAAGTATGGAATAGAGATAAACATTTGTACAAATTATCTTATTACTAATTTTATTGTAGACTTTGCAATTCGATTGTCTTTGCATATGCAAAAAAAAAAAAAAAAAAAAAAAAATAAGAAAACAAGTAAGAGATATTTAAAGCAATAACAACAAATATCTCCACAAAAAGTATTTCGCATAAATTGTGTAGACATTTACCTACGGAGATGTACATACATTGTATACAATAATATTTTGTGTAGGTATCTCTCTCTTACAAAAGTTCTTCACAATAAACAGAACTTCAGAGAACATTCAACATATATCTACATTTCATTTGTTATGCAAGTTTGTTAAATATATCGAATTTTAATACAAATCATTACACCTATTTTTCGAGAATTCCGTAAAATGTTCCACATTAAGGGTAGTTTGGGCTGAGGGGGTGTTATGAAAATTTTCTTTTCGCATCCTTGAAAGATGCTGAGTTATGTTATTCAGAGAGACATGGGCCTTTTTCTCAAAATGCCTTTCTTTTAAGGGTATTCAAGGAACGGAACTTCAAAACGTGTATTTTCAGCAAAATCTCCACCTCGAATTTGAGCATGGCGTAGATATAGGTAATACTTGGTCCAGTTACCGTATATTGTAGGTAGGTATACGACATTTCCAGTTGGAGAAGCAATTACTCTTAACATGCTAGAAAACACTTAAGGTAGCTAAGTTCCTTAAATACCAAACTTGATACTTCAGTTCATCTAACGCTTTTGATTAAAATGTCTTATGTTTGAGATATTTTGATGCCAAATGAAATGTATATTTTGAATTTTCTGGCTATTGCCCCTGTAGTCGTATTTACTCTGGACGACTTTTGTATAAGTGATAAACCGTTAGAGATAGACCAAATCATACTACACAAAAAATGTAGATCTTGCTAAAATACACAATTTATTCTCAACAAATTTTCTTGTAGGGTGAACCATTTCGGAGATATTCCTTGTTATGTGTGTGAGCTTCGGAAAACTTAAGACTTTCGTGAAATGGAACATCATTGTTCATTTTTTAATATGGTAAGTGTGCAAAGAGAACGGAATCTCAAAGTTTGAAAGATTTGACTATCGCTCAAAGCCTGCTGTATTCTAGCATTCCCCTTGTACCTACACGGAAATAAGCAATAAGATAATTTGTACAAATGTTTATCACAGCTAAGACGAAGAAGATATGGCAATATAAGAGTTTGTAAGAATGGTTAGTACAAGAGTAGAGAAAGTCATATGAGAGTAGTACATAAGACTTTTATGTCATAGCTATACAAAGTGAATGCATTTTCAAAACCATCACATAGAGACTAGCTCTTAAAACACATATCACTTAGGCCTACAGTATACTCTTATTCACATTATATTTATAAGGAAATATGTAATAAAACAATTTATACAAAATTTCTATACTGTTTAATTGTATTAACAAGAAGATATAGGAATAAGGGTTTGTAAGAATGGTTAGTACAAGAGTGAGTAGAGAAAGTAATTTTATGTTGTTGCCCTCACCGTTACCTATTTGTGATTCATGGAAAAGATGACGAGCGGCATTGTGTTGTAATAACAAACCTAACCTCCCTACGACTACGATAGGTCGCAGTCCCGGGTATTTCCTTCCTGTCGTGATGAATATTTGTGTGACTTCATCACATGACGTCACTCCCTCGCTAGCTATGTACGCACGTTCTGTCCTAAGTTTCAACTCTGCGAAATAACTCAAGTATGCACGTATCTGCTTTCATGAAAGCATTAACCAAACGATTCATGGTAAAACACTCAATTGTTGCGGTTGCGTCGTTCTAGTCAGGCTGGCCAACTGCTAACACCGAACATAGTTTCAATTGTTTTAGTTATTACATCTTGTTTACAATTCTAAACTCTGCATGTATTGTATTTGACGGATTACAAACGATATAAACGCATTAAAACTTATGTCTAGCAATCCTAATATCATTTAAATTAAAATATACATAATAATAGTAGAAATCTGCCATTTATGCCACAAATAAGTTATTTAACTGAAATTGCATGCTTTAAGGCAGGGAGGGATCTTGCGACTCAGATTTTAGGTGAAAATGGCAAAGTTTTCCATTTCTTAAAGTATCTACTGTATGCCCACGACAAGAAGGCTAGAGGGGAATGAAGGGCAGAGGGGGCTTGAACTGTTGAACTACTCCGGTAGCGTATCTGTTTACTAGGAAATGAGTGTATGAGAGTGCATATTTCTAGCTATAGGTGAGTCATGTGACAACATTGTGTATTTTAAACGAGCCTAGCATCCTTGTCATTCTCGGAAACTAGGCATAAACACCGTGCGGGAAGCACAAAATGATTACGCTACACATTCCTAAGACTTGCCTTCTTGTCCTGGGCATACTGTACATGGTTATAAATATCTATGTGGATCATTTTGGCCAACATCTTTACTTTCCCTACTGCGTATACTAGGTAGGGGAAGTATTACGTGTTCGACCCAAAAACTCAAATTAGATTTCACCAGAAATGCATGTTTCGAAACTTCCTGAATCTAAACAAAGCATTTCTAGAATGAGGTCCGTGTGTCTGCGAACATGATACCAAACTTGGTGTTTTAGTTCATTCGGTGCGGGTGGCCCAGTTGGTTAGACGCTGGCCTACTGATCCCAAGGTCACGGGTTCAAATCCTGCCCACACCGATACACCTCCATGTCAGTACATACTCCTGCGGGACGAAATTCCGCCACACCGGCGACGCTGATGTGATCCTGGCAATTGACAACGTCGTTAAACAACAATATAACAGCATATTACTGTCTAAAACTGTACATCTCGTTAAAACATTTTTTTTTTTTTTTTTTTTTTTTTTTTTTGGTGTGAGCCACTTCCGAGATATTCCTTGTCACTTGTTTGAGTTTTCCAATACTTATAGTTTTCCTAAACAGGACACGTTATTAATTTTTTTATCACTTGATCATACAAAGAGAATGCAATTTCAAAGCCATTATATAGCCACTACTTCTTAAAACATTTGACTATGACTTAAGTCTACTGTATTTCTCTTGTACCTGCAAGAAAATCAACAATAAGATAAATCTGTATTAACATGAAGTAGATAGCGTAGCGCACTCAGCCTCGGTAGGTCCGGGAGGGGTCGGGGCGCTGGCCACGCTCCACCCTCCAGTACTGCACCCCACTCATGACGCCTGTGGGGGACGCAGCCTTGGTCCTTCATGGGCTGTAGCACTAGGGGCTTAGCTTTTTTAGTTAGATGGAGGAATAAGAGTTTGTACGTACAAGAGTGAGCAGAAAAAGTCATGTGAGTGCAACACAGATTTGTTTTAGTCCTTCCCTGGAGCATTGGGGTTTATCTTCATAGATCCCACCGCTACGCTTTGCGGCATAGAGGGCTCAACTCTCTCTCTCTCTGTCTCTGTCTCTCTCTCTTGTTTCGTTCAGTAACTGCCCTTCCAGATAAAGATCCCAGTCACAAACTGCCAAAGCGTCCTACCAAACTTTTACCGGGTTTCTTTTCCTCAGGGGACCTTGAAACGTATTTCTGGTGCAATCTCAATATAGCATTTTGGGTGGAATACGATTACTTGCTAAATTTCTAAAATACAAGAGTGGGACATGTACATGAAGAAATGAGACTTCCAGTTTAGAAGAGTGGAACGTGAAGTTTGTTTATGTAATAATATATGTAGGTAGCACTGTTAGAATGATCCTGCTACATTGGTATACAAGAAAATGTCACAGAGCACCTGATTATTACCTACACAATTCACTCTTATTCCAGGAAACAAAGTGTCAGCTAGTCGCTTGTTATTCGTCAAAACTCGACAATCATGTAACTATCGATCATTTTATTGGTACGCATTGTTACCATTTTGTTACTTTCTCTACTGCTAAGTAGGGGAAGTATTGCATTCCACCCAAAAACTCCATGTCGAGATTTCACCGGAAATATATGTTTTGAGACCCCTGAATAATAAAAATAATCATTTTTAGAAAAAGGTCCGTGTGTGTCTGTGGACAGCATAACTCAAAAGTAGTTCAAAAACCAAAGTTGGAATTTAAGTTTAATGCCTTTCAAGGATGCAACACGAAGATTTTGAAGAAAATAGCCCCACCCTAAATTACCCTTTAAATGGAAAATTTTTCGAAAATTTTTATTTTCTTTAAAATGGTTTTAACGATTTTGATTAAAATGTCATATGTTTGAGATATTTTTATGAAAAATGAAATGTATATCTTGAATTTTCTGTCTATATCCCATGTAGTCGTATTTACTCTGGATGACTTTTGCATAACTGGTAAACCGTTACAGATAGACCAAATCATACTATACAAAAATGTAGATCTTGCTAAAATACACAATTTATGTCGAAATAAATTTTCTTGTAGGGTGAACCATTTCGGAAATATTCCTTGTTATGTGTGTGAGTTTCGGAAAACTTAAAACTAACGTGAAATGGAACATTATTGTTCATTTTTTTGTATGTTAAGTGTGCAAAGAGAACGGAATCTCAAATGACATTTTAATCAAAATCGTTAGAGCCATTTTCAACAAAACAAAAATTTTCGAAAATTTTTCCATGTAAAGGGTAGTTTAGGGTGGGGCTATTCTCTTCAAAATCTGCGTGTCGCATCCTTGAAAGACATTAAACTTAAATACCAACTTTGGTTTTTAACCGAGTTTTCGTTTTTGAGTTATACTGTCCACAGACTGACACACACACACTGACCTTTTTCTAAAAATGCTCTTTTTGTATTCAGGACATGTATTTCCGGTGAAATCTCGACATGGAGTTTTTGGGTGGAATGCAATACTTCCCCTACTTACTATACGCAGTAGAGAAAGTGGACGTCTCTGAATGGACAGAGAAAGCCATGTGAATGTACATTACATTTTTACTTTTTCTGTCAGGTAGAGAACATGTTGTATTCCACACAAATATTCGTTACCGAGATTTCGTCGGTCTGGGTGGCTCAGTTGGTTAGATGCTGGCCTACGGATCCCAAGGTCGCGGGTTCAAACCCGGCCCAGGCCGATGGTTTTTAAGTGTGCTTAAAAACGACAGCTCCATGTCAGTAGATTTACTGGCGTGTTAAAGAACTCCTGCGGGACAAAATTCCGGCACACCGGCGACGCTGATGTGATCCTGGCAATTGACAGCGTCGTTAAACAACAAAATAATTTAGTTACCGAGATTTCACTGAAAATGCACGTTTTGAGGTACCTACTATGAATAAATAAAAAAGGCATTTTTACTAAAATTCGAGACCAAGTTTTCAGTGCAAATGGACTTTTTGAGTTTTCGTAAATAAAGAATATTATAAAAAGCTGAGTGCATGTGTAGGTACATCAGTGATAGCGTTGGTCAAATACCTACCTACGTACGATAATACATCGCTTAAATTCTAAGACAAGTTTTCGAAAATTCTGATTTTCTAAAACAATGGCTATAACGGTTTTGATTAAAACACCATTGTAGAACTATGCTATAATACTGTAAACCATAAGTTTAAGCGAATAACAAAGAATATCTGGGAAATGGTTGACGCTACAACAATAAATTGTGTAATTTTTTTTTTTTTTTTTTTTTTTTTTTTGTGTGTAGCTGTTGCAGTTTATTAGTCGTATAGAAGTTATTGAGAACAAAGTGGACTTGAGAGAATATCGACAGAGGAATTGAAAATGTAGAAGTGTTTAGGAAGGATGTAAATAGTGGAGTGTACGGTATATCTACTCACTGGGAAGTTGGTCCATGACAGCTCGGCTACTGCTTCTGGCACGGCGGAGCAGTCGGCGGTCCACTGACAAGTGACGGTCTCTCACTCACTCACTCACTCACTTGTTCACACCGCACCGCGCCGCACCGCAACGCCACGCCAGGATGCAGCAATTACCCAACCAACACAAACTACCCTTCACATACAAAATGTTTCCTCTCATGTGTGTAACGTGTTTTCATAACAAAATTATATCTTCAGCTGTCTAGCAATGAGCTCTTCACTTCGAATGACTTTCGTGACTTAGCTGCTAAACCTAAAATAGAATCAAGTAGACCAAAAATACATAGTATCTTTAAAGTGCACAATTTATGTGAAATTAATTCTGTCTGTCATTAACTATCGGTTTGAACTTTGAATCTTATATATCGTAATGTGATTTAAAGCGGCACACATCGCAATGTCACTTCGGTTTCTTCTATTTTTCTTCTAGCTGAAGAAATTCGTAATGAAGTTATTAATTGTGTAAACGTTTATTTCGATGAACATAGAGAGTGTTGTCTAAGGCACGGATAGTAGGCGTTGTAAACAGATGAGCAGCGCGCACTTCCAATGCAACCTTTGGGAGGTCGCTGGTTCGATCCCTGTGGCCACGCACTCTGACATAGGTTTTTCCGTGGTTTGCCCATGTCACTTAGGCGAATGCTGGGGTGCATTATTCTCTTCTTCACAAATTCCTTTTCCTTCACTTCTCATTTCCCTCCTTTGTCATCTGTCAGGTCTGGTTGGTAGCGTGGTACGTTCCGGCGAATGCAGACACATGGCACAGTTGCTTGCGCTATGGAACCTGTTCCCTGTCCGTCCTGGAAGTTGCTACAAGGGTCGCGTCATCGCCCTCTTCCTAGGTAGAGGAAACACTTCGGTTGTGTCAATATTTGTAACTGTTAGTGACGTCTGTACGTCTCTGTGCTTCACTGGCTCCACTCTCTGACGAGCGTGTCATGATTGTTTAACGAGGCCTTTGTACCTTCCCTTGCTTTCCCTTTCTTTACCTGTCTGCAATGACAGCACTTTAGTGCTACTGGCTGGACATGGTTATAACCAACGACAGATCACCTTCAGAGAAAAGTATTGATTTTTCCTGGTCCTTGAATAAATTGTTATTCATGAAGCTGAACGGCTGTTTGATTCATGCCATGCCGAAGCTAGATGTGGCCAGACTATTGGCAGCTGGTAACATAGTTTGACAAATGTTACAAACTGTACAAGTTCACACAAGTATAATTAAGTTTTAATATCATCGAACAAAGGCAGTTTATTGCAAAGTATTAGAAGAAAACATTCCATTGCAAAACAGAAACTGCATTATAACATCTCGACTGGATGTGCAAAAGCGGTTAAGTCAAAAAACCTTACAATGAGAAAAGTTAAATTAAAGATTAAAATAAATTTCCCAAATCCCTTATGTACCAAAAGTCTACACATTTTGCAAAAAAAAAAAAAATATATATATATATATTTGTTGGTTAATACAGCAAATATAAAAATTAGGTTTCTTTAATTCCTGCTAATCTTCATCCCTTATATAAGGATTATCTGAAGGGTTGGAGGGTGGATGCATAGCTTCCATGACTTTCAACAGTGCATTTTGACATATCCACTTCCTCACAAATGTTCTTATAATAATGGTGTCAGAGAAAGATTTATTGTTTTGCCCTAGAATATACAATGAAATTGTATTTTTAAATATGTAATCAGTTCTTGTAGTTGCTATGGGGATAAAATACCAGAATCTCTACATGGTGTTTTGCCTGTCCACGTCCTCAGCACTAGTTGCCATCTGCTGCTATTGTACAAAGGTGTGCATGAACTATGTTTAAACGCTTTACTTACCAACTTTATGAAAGGAGATGCTGAAACTGGCCATACACCCCTCCTTGGGAAACTATCCATCACTCGCCGTACTTCACGTTGAGAAATACTCACAAGTTTCTGACTTCATTGTCAGAAATCCAGCATTAGCTAACAACAACATATTTTGTTTTAATTCTTGCAGGGTGTGTGGGTTTGTCTTGTACACTTTATGGTTTAAGTTACTCCAGAGATACAAATCACTTATTGCAGCTCTGGGAAACACTTCTCCGCTAATGGCACACCATACACCAAATTTTTCATCATGAAGGGTTACTTCATGAGCAATATTAGGTTCTGAGTTATAGGCTCAATTCTTTTTGAGTGAACAGTTGACGCCCATGCATACGTGAATACAATTTTCCCCTTTTTTTAGAGAGTTAACAGACAGGGAGCGTGATTTTTGTCTTTCTTTAACAAGACTCTCCAACAGCTCATATGACCAATCTTTCCATGAGAACAACTGAAAGTGTGTTTCAGGACAGAATTACAGTGTGGAGCAGTTAAAAGTAGCCCGCCTCGTCTTTGAATGCGAATGCAATATTTCAATTTCTGAAACTCATGCTCAACAATGCTCTTATTGAATAGAGTAAATAGCTACAATAATGAACAGTTTTATGCAGTTATCAATTGTTAGCATTCTTCTGTCAGCACTTCAATTTATTTCATCAGGCAAGCTAGACATGTCTCTTTGCAAAATGACTTTCTCGATAAAAGAAAGTATTGAAATTCTGGAAGCATAATATGTGAAAACAGGTTCGATTAAGGAAAGTCACAACATTTTTGGGGTCAAGTATCTCGATAGAGCACTACCAGCAAAGAGAACCATGCAGAGTCTGTATAAAAATTGGCACATCTGTGATCTGTGCAAAATGTAAAACAAGGAATTCCTTCAGTTTGCACCCTGGAAATTATTGCAGATGTTTGCTGAAGATTATTCTGAGCTCAAAAATTGCAGTAAGCGTATGTAAGCTGGAGGAGTTGCCAGCGGATATTGAAGCCATATTGTGTGACAGTTGTGCAGCAATTGCGAGAAGATGACAGTCAGAAACGTGTAGATTGCTGCATGTGGCTGTTCAATAACATAACAACGGCTTGTTAGATGCATTCCATTACATCATAAGTGATGACGCGTGGTCATGTGAATTCACAGAGCAATGGAGAACCCTAACCACTCCATGCTGTGGTATAACATCATTGCACCGATACTTTTTTACGCTACCCTCGACATATTTGCATACAGTGGATTCCTACTAATACAAACTAATTGGGACCAAACCCTGTTCAGATTAGGGAAAATTGGGATTTTCTGGATGTTTGTCAACTAAGACAACATATTGGCATCGTGCTTTTATGTGTTAAATATTAAATGATAGAAAGTAGGAAGTTAGTACAGTATACTGTAACTTATTTTACAACTACATTGTGAAAATCATTACTGGAATGTTCCTATAAGCACTGTTGAGGACTACCTAGTGCGAGTAGCCTGGTGAAAGTCTTAATGGGAGTTGACGAAATATTGCCTCTTCAAGTTGTTTCAGTGCATTGCATCAAAAGAACATCACTGACTTCATTTCTTAAGTGTTGATTTGCTTTTCCATTTTGTTTTCTTATTAACATAAAAAAATTGCATTCAAACTTTGTTATGCACATTGTTATTGAGTCTAGACCTTCTGTTTTTTAGTTTTTGTGTATAATATAACCAACATATTCACTGTTTACTCCTGTAGCATTTATTTCCTATTTTTCTGCCCTAATAAATTTATGTTTTTACTTGGAAAAACTAGTTTAATCTTAATCTTTATGTTTTCCTGTTTTAAAATTCAAAACAAATTTGGTAAATGCTTCTCCTTGTCCTGTTCAGATTAAGCAAATTTTCAGAATAGTGGAGTTTGGAATGGCAGGACTCTACTGTAGGTATATGGAAATGTTTGATACATTTTGTGCTCAAGTTAAAGTTACAATACTGCTGGCACAACATGCTGCACATGGCATCTTCTGTGAGGAACATTAGTGGCCACCACATTCACTGGATCTAACACCATGTGGGACACTTGAAGAGGAAGGTCTGCACACATGAGCCGTCAAGTTCCAAACTCTCTGTCAGGTCTATGTCATATATCATCATCCTTGTAAAGAAATGCTAAGTCTACTTCAGCTCTTTGTTTCTGTAATTTCACTGTATTTCCTTCATACTTATATGGGCTACTTTTATGAGCACTACCGTGTACTAGAGATCTGTGGCCCCCTCGGTACCCTGTGAATTCTGTCTCTGGGGTAACTTAGAGCATAAAACCCACATACTTTTGCCAGGAAAATGGCACCTGGTTGAGCAGAATAAAGGAAATCAGGTTTTGGCGGAGAGGGAATCATCACAAAATAGTTTCTGGAAGGTAATTAGGTTAAGGCTGCAAGATATGGAAAAACCAAAAATAATTGCAAGTATCTAAAGTAAGAAAAAATTAGAAACTAAAAGCTTCACTTATCTTAGTAATATTGCAAGATCTTATGCAGCTAATGTGTTTCAATGAGAATGATTTGGAGTCAACTTGAAATGTGTTAGCTGCACAAGATTTTGCAATATTATTAAGATAAGTGAAGCTTTCAGTTTCTAATTTCTTCTTACTTTAGGTACTTGTTGCTTCATTACTTTCTTTTTTAATAGTTGAAAGTTTTAATTTGGAAAGTTCATTGGGGATATACAGAAAGTGAGTGAAGTAAGCAGGGCAGAGTATACGGATAGATGTGACAAAACACCAGGAGAAGCCTTGGCATGAGGTGCAACTGCAGTGGCAAACGTTAGGGAGCAATCCAGAAAACTACCCTTTGTGTAACCAAAACATGTTGGAATGTGAGGACATGCACAATCTCAGGAGAAAATTGGTCAAAAGGAACAGTAATATCTACCCAAAGAACTTCAAGGGAAAAAGTTTTTGAATATGAAATCAACAAACACAATTAATAAAAATAGAAACGTTTTTAGGTAGAGTAAGAGACTAGTTGAGAAAAATTAACACAAAAATTAGTAAGAAATGGAAATGAAAGAAAATAATCTTTAAGTGACAGATAGGATCGAAATAAACTCAACAACCAACATGGGCCCCTGCAACCCAATGTAGTGATAACAAAGTGAACTGTATGATTACAAGGGCCGTCAGTACCAGTACCAGAAGTACCCAACCTGACTTATAGATAGCACTTGTTGTTACAAACAAATGACTGGTACAAAGTACCAACCTTATAAAGCTTAAGTTTAGAGTTTGACATTGTTTAGTATTGTTTGGCAGCCATCAGTAATGAATACTTGCATAAACATGGATAAAACAGATGGTGATGATGATGATGATGATGATGATGATGATGATGATGATGATGATGATGATGATGATGATGATGATGATGGAGATGGAGATGGTGATGATGTTGATGTTGATGATGACGATGATGATGATGATGCTGATGGAGATGGTGATGCTGATGATGACGATGATGATGATGATGGAGATGGTGATGATGCTGATGACGATGATGATGATGATGATGATGGAGATGGTGATGACGATGATTATGATGATGATGGTGATGATGATGATGGAGATGGTGATGATGCTGATGATGACGATGATGATGACGATGATGATGATGGTGATGATGATGATGATTATGATGATGACGATGATGATGACGCAATACTTTGTTTTGGAGGTCTTAGTTCAGCTAATATTAAGAGGAGTTAGATTCTACTCTACTCCCTTGTTTACAACACTATATTATTGGCTAGTGGGCCGTATGAACATCACAGTGGACAACCATTGCCACAAATTGTAAACAAAATATTTGTTTATTCACCACTTATATCATGTTACATGATATGGGCTTCGTCAAAAGAACAATTTCTATAAGATTTACAGAACTAATTTTACAATATTACAAATAAAATGTAATACACAAAATAGTATTGAATGACTGAAAGTGTGTGAGCTGACAGACAGACATTCCAAAAAGTGCTGTATATGTCACAGTGAGTGAACATTTGGACAAGATGGGGCCAGTATTGATTGACTGAAAGTGTGTGAGCTGACAGACAGACAGACATTCCAAAAAGTGCTGTATATGTCACAGTGAGTGAACATTTGGACAAGATGGGGCCAGTATTGAATGACTGAAAGTGTGTGAGCTGACAGACAGACAGACATTCCAAAAAGTGCTGTATATGTCACAGTGAGTGAACATTTGGACAAGATGGGGACAGTATTGAATGACTGAAAGTGTGTGAGCTGACAGACAGACATTCCAAAAAGTGCTGTATATGTCACAGTGAGTGAATATTTGGACAAGATGGGGCCAGTATTGAATGACTGAAAGTGTGTGAGCTGGCAGACAGACAGACATTCCAAAAAGTGCTGTATATGTCACAGTGAGTGAACATTTGGACAAGATGGGGCCAGTATTGAATGACTGAAAGTGTGTGAGCTGACAGACAGACAGACATTCCAAAAAGTGCTGTATATCTCACAGTGAGTGAACATTTGGACAAGATGGGGCCAGTATTGAATGACTGAAAGTGTGTGAGCTGAGAGACAGACATTCCAAAAAGTGCTGTACATCTCACAGTGAGTGAACATTTGGACAAGATGGGGCCTTTATTGATTGACTGAAAGTGTGTGAGCTGACAGACAGACAGACATTCCAAAAAGTGCTGTATATGTCACAGTGAGTGAACATTTGGACAAGATGGGGCCAGTATTGAATGACTGAAAGTGTGTGAGCTGACAGACAGACAGACATTCCAAAAAGTGCTGTATATCTCACAGTGAGTGAACATTTGGACAAGATGGGGCCAGTATTGAATGACTGAAAGTGTGTGAGCTGACAGACAGACATTCCAAAAAGTGCTGTATATCTCACAGTGAGTGAATATTTGGACAAGATGGGGCCAGTATTGAATGACTGAAAGTGTGTGAGCTGGCAGACAGACAGACATTCCAAAAAGTGCTGTATATGTCACAGTGAGTGAACATTTGGACAAGATGGGGCCAGTATTGATTGACTGAAAGTGTGTGAGCTGACAGACAGACATTCCAAAAAGTGCTGTATATCTCACAGTGAGTGAATAATTGGACAAGATGGGGCCAGTATTGAATGACTGAAAGTGTGTGAGCTGACAGACAGACAGACATTCCAAAAAGTGCTGTATATCTCACAGTGAGTGAACATTTGGACAAGATGGGGCCAGTATTGAATGACTGAAAGTGTGTGAGCTGACAGACAGACAGACATTCCAAAAAGTGCTGTATATGTCACAGTGAGTGAACATTTGGACAAGATGGGGCCAGTATTGATTGACTGAAAGTGTGTGAGCTGACAGACAGACAGACATTCCAAAAAGTGCTGTATATCTCACAGTGAGTGAACATTTGGACAAGATGGGGCCAGTATTGAATGACTGAAAGTGTGTGAGCTGACAGACAGACAGACATTCCAAAAAGTGCTGTATATCTCACAGTGAGTGAATAATTGGACAAGATGGGGCCAGTATTGAATGACTGAAAGTGTGTGAGCTGACAGACAGACAGACATTCCAAAAAGTGCTGTATATCTCACAGTGAGTGAACATTTGGACAAGATGGGGCCAGTATTGAATGACTGAAAGTGTGTGAGCTGACAGACAGACATTCCAAAAAGTGCTGTATATCTCACAGTGAGTGAATATTTGGACAAGATGGGGCCAGTATTGAATGACTGAAAGTGTGTGAGCTGGCAGACAGACAGACATTCCAAAAAGTGCTGTATATGTCACAGTGAGTGAACATTTGGACAAGATGGGGCCAGTATTGATTGACTGAAAGTGTGTGAGCTGACAGGCAGACATTCCAAAAAGTGCTGTATATCTCACAGTGAGTGAATAATTGGACAAGATGGGGCCAGTATTGAATGACTGAAAGTGTGTGAGCTGACAGACAGACAGACATTCCAAAAAGTGCTGTATATCTCACAGTGAGTGAACATTTGGACAAGATGGGGCCAGTATTGAATGACTGAAAGTGTGTGAGCTGACAGACAGACAGACATTCCAAAAAGTGCTGTATATGTCACAGTGAGTGAACATTTGGACAAGATGGGGCCAGTATTGATTGACTGAAAGTGTGTGAGCTGACAGACAGACAGACATTCCAAAAAGTGCTGTATATCTCACAGTGAGTGAACATTTGGACAAGATGGGGCCAGTATTGAATGACTGAAAGTGTGTGAGCTGACAGACAGACAGACATTCCAAAAAGTGCTGTATATGTCACAGTGAGTGAACATTTGGACAAGATGGGGCCAGTATTGAATGACTGAAAGTGTGTGAGCTGACAGACAGACAGACATTCCAAAAAGTGCTGTATATCTCACAGTGAGTGAATAATTGGACAAGATGGGGCCAGTATTGAATGACTGAAAGTGTGTGAGCTGACAGACAGACAGACAGACAGACATTCCAAAAAGTGCTGTATATCTCACAGTGAGTGAACATTTGGACAAGATGGGGCCAGTATTGAATGGCTGAAAGTGTGTGAGCTGACAGACAGACAGACATTCCAAAAAGTGCTGTACATCTCACAGTGAGTGAACATTTGGACAAGATGGGGCCAGTATTGAATGACTGAAAGTGTGTGAGCTGACAGACAGACAGACATTCCAAAAAGTGCTGTATATGTCATAGTGAGTGAACATTTGGACAAGATGGGGCCAGTATTGATTGACTGAAAGTGTGTGAGCTGACAGACAGACATTCCAAAAAGTGCTGTATATGTCACAGTGAGTGAACATTTGGACAAGATGAGCAAGCTGAGGGCAAGATGGTACCACATTTGCTCATAGGGGAACTACAACACCATCATAAGGATGTTTCAGTTGAGTGTTTGGCAGTGTTTCACTGCAATAGAGCTGGGTGTTTATATCGATTCGTGACCATGGATGAAACATGGGTCCATCACTTCACACATGACATCAAGGAACAGTTGAAACAGTGGATTGCAAGTGGAGAGTTGGCGCCAAAGAAAGCGAACACAATTTCTGTGCAGGCAAGATGGTGGTGTCCGTTTTTTCGACATGGATGTGGTATACTTTTCATTATCTCTAAAAAGAAAAAGCAATCAATGGCAATTACTATGCAAACTTCTTGCAGTGTTTGAGTGATGAAATTAAGTAAAATGAACCACATTTAGTAGAAAAGAAAGTGTTTTTTCATCAATAGAATATACCAGTTGAATATCCATTACCACAATTGCCAAAATTAATAAGTTAAAGTTTGAATTGCACACTATTCACCAGATTTATCCCCTTCTGTTTCCAAACTTAAAGAAATGTCCTGGTGGTAAAAGAGATGGAGTCTGCTAGACTTTGAATGCTTTCACTATAAAGAAGATATTGCTGGGAAGTGCTTCAAGTCTATGTAGAGAAATAAACATGTTTTTGTGGTTTGTGTTTTAGGTTGCACACTTCTAGGACAGTCCTTATAATATGTAACATTGCTGTTATGGCTTGGTGTACAATACTATTGTTGTTTGTATCAAAATGTTTTATTTGGATTACAATAAATAATATACTACATTATACTGAATTAATTAGTATATTGTAATGTAAGGACAAGCTTATGAACTTGACAAGATCAATTGTAATGTAACAATACCTTATGGTCAATAAACAAACTGTGGACTAATACATAGTCAATCAATCAGATTGCACACAGAGAGGCTGCAGCACTGTGCATACCAAGCAACTTACATAACAAATGAAATGTTGAATTTTCTGTGAATATTCTCCGAAGTTCTCTTTATTGTGAATAAGTTTTGTATAGCTGATAAACTGTAAGAGATAGACAAAACATTACTATACAGACTGAGAGCTAATTACTAATGTCAAGGGATAAAGGTGCTGACCCAGTCGTTAATTGGCAGTTCTCTGACTGAACAATAGCCAGGTAAAACAATAGCTATTGTGTGCCACATTGCAGATACACAAGATTCTTTTTAACTGTTTTGAGAACATTTCTTTTGCAGGATGACCTCTTAGGTTCAGACGCTACAGTGGACAGTTGAATTGTGTGTAACACTAAGCACCTAGTGTGTTTAACAGGAACTAAGTTCTCATTTGTTGTATTTTCAGCGAAATGTTGGAATGTAGTAGTTGTAGTGTGTGGTGACGTGTGTTCAATTTGCCATGATCTGCTGCCTCCAGAACTCCTCTCTCTTACTGAGGAACTCTACTCCCTCCTTAGCGAAGGACACTATCTTGTCACCCTGCTGACTCTCGCTCCTGATATCTGTAACAACAGCAAGTGTGTAACACACACACATGTGCGTGTGAGGACAAACCAAGATAGTTAACGTCAAGTACCTGGATGTCTCAGCAGCTGCTCCAGGTATTCCTTGTCCACACACAGTTCTCCCAGCAGACGTCTTGACTGTTTCCTGCTGCTAGAAGGCTCCTTCTTCTTGAGGCTTGGCCTTGTCTTGCCTGTAACAATACAAGTCATTCATTACCTTTTCATTTAAACACACACTTGAACATATACAGAAGAGATTCAACAGAAACATAATCACCTTATAAGGGTTTAATCATGATTTTCTGGCTGATAGCTTTAAATGGCTCTACATATATATTGGGCCATCTCCTTAGTGCAGTAGTAGCACTGTTGCTTACCAAGTTGGGGACCCAGGTTCTGTTCCCAATATTGGCATGCAGATTTTATCCTGGTGGGAGACCTGGTCTGGGGTGCACTAGGCCTTGTTAGGTACCTAAGGAGCTACTTTACTGAAAAGTAGTGGTCCGTGGTTGAGAAGACCACATATACCAGCCAGGAGGGACCAGGATGCTGACCACATCCCACCTCCAGAACTGCACCCCACTCATGATGCTTGTGGGAGGGTAGTGGTTGGGTGGTAGGCCAAGGCCTGGAAAGGCCTCGTATACCTATACCAATATGTTTCTGAAGCGTCTAAGTGCCAGAGAAAGCCATGTTGGTTAGTTGCAATAAATGACAAAAGATAGTGCTGGGTAGGTGTATCTCTACATGTGCCAATGCTCTTCCCTCTTAATGCTCACTTCAACAGCAGCATTGTTCCCTAACAAGTGGCATTAGGGTTCAAATTAACAGGCGGATGGGAGCATTTCCCCCTCTCACTAAACAACAATTCCTTCCCTGCCAGAGAAATATTTTTTTTACTGTAACTATTTACTATTACTGGTGTTTTAAAGCACAAGAAGACATGGAACACTTGCTATGCAAACTGTATATGATAGGGGTGTGAATTGTGAGTAAGTAAAAGTGTCATATTGCAAGTAAGCCAAGCAATAAGCAATGGTCTGGTTCATTAGTTGTGTTGGTGTTCAGTCACAACACTAACAATCACAATTGCAGCTTTCAGTGTTCAGTTGAGTTTCTTGCATCTGTTGTTCTTCATCGTGCATAAACTTGTAAATAGAAAGTAATGACAGTGTTGTGTTTTACGAGTACTTCAAGTAATATTAATATTACAGCTTCTCAGGTAAAAGTGACATGTGTTAGTTAAAATAGGGAGAGTAAGTGCATTATCCTAAACAGGGGATCTGTAGACTAAACCAGATTTGAAAAGTGGAAAACAAATTCAAACAGTTTTGGGAGAGTTATATGTGTGTAATCTCAGAAATATAAAATCATGGTGCTGCTAATGACAGTAAAATGCACGTTGCTGCTGCTGCTATGTTCTATGTAAATAAGACACCAGTGCACAGTGGGTCAAACAGCCAAAATGGAACAAAAGTATTTTTATGAAACAACTGATCTCCATAACAGGTAACATTAATACTAACACTTAATCACTGCATAAATGTAATGTAGTTTGTTATTTAGTGGTCTTATCTCAAATAAATGGATGCATTTTATGAACTATCGTACTCCACATTAGTGTCTGGATGCTGCTGTTCGTCATCGATGCTTGCTCTTTCTTCTTCTCCTTCTCTTTCCCCTTCTTTTTCCTCTTCTTCTTCTTTCTCCTCTCTCTCTTCTTCTTCCCCTTCTTCTTCCTCTTCCTCCCCCTCTCCCTCTTCTTCTTCTTTTTCTTCTTCTCCTTCCTCCTCTTCTTCTATTCCTTCTCCTTCTTCTTCCTCATCTTCTCCTCCTTCCTCTTCCTCCTCTCCCTCTTGTTCTTCTTCTTCTTCTTCTTCTTCTTCTTCTTCTTCTTCTTCTTCCTGTTCCAAATCAGTCCTTTCACTCAAACAAAGCAACTTATTGCTTCTTCACAGACAGGGGTGTCTAGTTTTTTATGCAGCTTTCATAAACTCAAGATTAAGGATGCGATGACACCAGCAAGTAGTTCATCAGATCACTTGTATTATGGCAAGAACTTTTTCTTCTATGTTGCTGTTGGAATGATATATTGTTACGTGCCTCTTGTGTCTCCTCTGACAGTTGACCAATGGATATTATTGCTGAATTTATGTTCTGAGATCCATGAATTAGCACTTTGTGGACATTAGCAGAGAGGTAATACCAGGGGTATTTCTTTACAAACAATCATGCAGTTTCAAGGGCACATACTCGTAGTTTACCTCCCTTCCAGAAGAAATCAAAAACACTTGAATGTGATGTGGTTAAGCCTGCAGTGTTTTGTTGACAATGGCTGTGGATTTTGCCAGCACACAGTTTTTGCACAATATAGCAAAAGTGGGGCAGGAGAAAGGAGACCAAAACAATTTCTCCATCAGATAGGTAACTTTGATGGGTATAGGTCTGCTCAAATTCTTGATGACCTGTTCTACCATCACACTCCATTTGCTGAAGATCTTTAGGTTAGGTACTCTTGACACAGTTTTTGAGAGATTATCAGCCATTTGGTCGGTAGAGCTATGCAGATTCCTCTATTCTCAGGTCGCAGTTACAGAATAAGGAGACCACTCAACTCCATCATCTCATTCCACCGGTACTCTATCTTCATTCCATGTATCATCAGTGTCACCACCTGCACTGCCGTATGTAGTAAAAGCAGACGTTAAACACTTCAAAAAAAGATGATCTCGAAACACCATAAGTCCTGACCTAGCAACTTGTGATTTATAAAAATTAAGTATACATAAAATATGTGGAATCAGATGGAACATTATACAACATGGTTTATGAAGTGACGTCTTTGAAGTGAGGACTTGTTCAAAAATGTATTGGTATTAAAGGGAAGTATTTTGAAAAACAATAAAATCATATAATTTATTGATAGTAACATTATTTGATATTGTAAAAATGTTTAAAGTTGCCCTTTATTTTCATGAAGACCTTACTACCTTTCACTCAGGTAGTTTGTTGACAAGTTCCATGTGCACAACACGAGATGTTATGGTTGAGAGTAAGGGACCTCACTTAAATGAAGCAGAGCTGTTAATTGCCATTTAGCATGGCCATGTACAAATAAAATCCTTTGCTTCTTCTGGAAACTATGCAAGCATATTTTTGAGGTCCTTCAGTTTCCAGGATTGACTTCCCCACTTTTCTGTAATCCAGGGATAACAATATTGCAAAAATTTGTATATTTAACACCTTTTTTAAAAACATAATTTCTTCCCAAGGTCTGAGATCATTGTGACATTTTATTACTTATATCAAACCATGTCTTAGAAGTCTATTCTCAATATAGGTCTGGGATATACCACTGTTGCTCTTTTTTGTGATATTGAGCATTTGAGTACTCACAGAATGAATGTTGTTGAAATCAGTTGTGTTGATTGTTACTGCGTTGAGTGCTTTGTGATGTCGAGCTTCCTCATTCATCTTGATGTCTTGTGGTACAAGTGTTTGTGATCTTCAAGACATCAACATCTTGATCACAGGGGAGATAACAGTGAGCACTACTAACAAGTTTTGCTGGATGCTCTGAAATTTGTAAGTTGCTACAGAAATGTCATTGCCATTAGGAAGATGTGCAGCAGTACTTCTGTCACTATCTATCTGCTGTCTGGCAGCCGTCTTGGGAAGTGTTACCTGGTTCAGTTGTGGACACCATATAGCCCTGGTGGTCCTGCTGCAGGGATTCCAGGCAGGAAAAAACAAGCTCTTTTCAACTCCCTGTACCAATTACAAATTCACTGACTGAGATGGGGCTTTTGCACCAAATGTGTTTCTAAGGCAATTCTCACATTGTTCATGTATTAATAATGATTTAAAATGCTAGAAAATCATAACTCTGGAAATATTTTCTCGTCAAATTCATTTTTGGGTGGAAAGAAAATATTTATATGATGATAATGAACAAACTATTACAGCAAATCAGCTCACAAAAAATTAGAAACCAGCTGCAAGTTTAGTATCTTTGCATTTACCAAAACATTTCAAATGCATTGCTACACACTTTGAACATTATATTGCACAAGTAGGTATTAAGAATACACCTTTAGGAGTAATAACTGTAACAAATAACATGTTATTTATTTGTGTAAATGTGTGTAAAGTGCACTTAATTGGGGCAAGGTGCACAAACTTGCGTATGGCCATGCACTCCACTCAAGGCATCGTGGGAGTGTTTCTCCCCTGCTGGTCCCTTCCCTCTCCTGTAGTCAAGGTGTTACCAACATCGCCACTCGGAATACAAGCATGTAGTGGTGCAAGTTACCCACTTGTGTTGCTGACATTGTTCCTACTTTTCATATGTTGGCAATACCACTTTCCCTGCCTTCCCCTACCTTGCTTACGACCCTACTACTGCCTTCTGTGTATGCTGTCTGCTATCTAACATGGTTCAAAAAAAAGGTTATTTGCGTGTTTTTAAGAGTTTTGGGAGACAATATCATGAACTTAAAACAATAATAATGCACTGAAGTTATTTATCAAGGAACCCAACATTCCCTAATATGAGTGTTTGTGACAAAAATTGCATTTTGGTACACACAATGCATTATCCAAACAGAGTTCATTTGTTTCTGAAACATGGCTTGTATACAATTTTTAGTGTTGCCATTGCAAGTGGGGAAAGCAGTGTGATATCATGTTTTTCTAATAACTGAGTAGGTACATAGGTATAATGTTAGATATGATTGTATACTCACTGCCAATAATGTTCTCTATAGCTTCTTGTGCCTTCTGTACTCCGAGACGGAAGCCCTGCAGTTCTGGACGCAGACGCAATCCTCTGTGGTAGTACATGAGACTGTGTTCAAAGTCCCCCATGTGGTACAGTGCCTCCGCCTTCTGGAAAATGGCTGCAACAATGGAAACAACCACTCACACATAAGCAGACTTCTGTCAGGGAAAATGGCTACAACAATGGAAACAACCACTCACACATAAGCAGACTTCTGTCAGGGAAAATGGCTACAACAATGGAAACAACCACTCACACATAAGCAGACTTCTGTCAGGGAAAATGGCTACAACAATGGAAACAACCACTCACACATAAGCACACTTCTGTCAGGGAAAATGGCTACAACAATGGAAACAACCACTCACACATAAGCACACTTCTGTAAGGGAAAATGGCTGCAACAATGGAAACAACCACTCACACATAAGCAGACTTCTGTCAGGGAAAATGGCTGCAACAATGGAAACAACCACTCACACATAAGCAGACTTCTGTCAGGGAAAATGGCTGCAACAATGGAAACAACCACTCACACATAAGCAGACTTCTGTCAGGGAAAATGGCTGCAACAATGGAAACAACCACTCACACATAAGCACACTTCTGTAAGGGAAAATGGCTGCAACAATGGAAACAACCACTCACACATAAGCAGAGTGCACGAGGGATTGTATCCCAAAATTTCATACTTTATCTGTCTTCATTATATATGTATAATCATTTTTTTAGACAGTTGATAGTAAAAGTGTGACTTTTAGTAGTTCACAACAGTGTTAAAAGTAGAAAATCTACCACTCAGTGCTCAAAACCTTTCAACACTCTGATAATGCAAGCTTTGTTTTCTTGTGGAATATGAGCATTACCTCATTCCAGTAGGTCGTGAATCTGAGTTTCATAATGCTTGTTTAAAATAATTGTACAATCAACATTTCAGTTTTCTCAAAAGATTAGTAAGTATAGAAAAAAATTTAATATTAATTAAACTTCGTTACATTATTTTTGCTGTTTTATTGTTTCCACTGCCTCCCTTATATGTAGAATATTATGGTTTTGTAAAAGTCATGTTGCCAACGCTGATGCTATGCAAGGCAAATGAGCATTGCAACCCGAAAACTGTCATGGTCACAGAAAGGTAAAACAATACCTACTATATATTTGTATATAACCAATAATATGTCTGAAAATATTCAGAACCATATAAAAGTAGTGTATAATGCATGGGTTAAAAGGATTTTATTTTGTTTATAGGTTTCCTCAACTCCTCGGCCTGCGGCCTCGTTTTGGAATCACACCCACTGACAAAATAAAATCTTCCTATCATAAATAACTATTTTCTAAGCAGTGGTTCCATGAACAAAAATGCATTCTGGAATATTTTATTTCATCAATTGTAACAATTTTACAGAACTTTGTCATATGAAATGAACTAGAGTTCAAGCCCACTACCTCTACATATACAGTCTTCAGTTCTCCTGTAGAGAGGTTCTTGTGGACAGTTGTATGTTAATCCCTGTTTGTTTACATTTAAATCTTTACAGAGGCTTCCATGGCTGATATTACTTATTTTTGATGGGCTTCCCAGAGCAGGTCATGTTATGTAGGTGTTGGCTGCTGGCTTTTGCAGGTCATGTAACCTGCTACTTCTTGGGCTATATGCAAAGAAAAACAGCCATACATCGTAATTTATACAGCTGCTTAATCTGGAGTATTCAGCACATCAGGGACGAGAGATGAGCCCAAGGACATTGACGATCTGCCAGAGCTGTGTGCTGGAAGTGTGGCCAGCAGATACACATAGCGAAGAATGTCCACATCAAGTCCAAGAGGAGGCATTGCCAGCAGATGAATGGGATAGCCCAGCTAGCAGCCAAGGAAACAGCTACCACTGTCTCACGGAATGGAGACAAAGAGGCAGCTCAGGGATGTCTGCAAGGATGTAACCAACCAGGGCACTCTGTGAGGACTATCAGTAGGAAAGGCCACGAACAAGCAGGAGGCCATTAAGGACTTTTGGAGCTGTTGTGCTTTGGTCACAACAGTGGACAACATTATCGCAAATGTGAGAAAAGCTGTGCTAAATATTACTGGTCATGGGTGCAGCCATGATGTGGCAAACAGCTTGTCATTGAGGAAATCAGATTCACCCCACAAGATAGTGTTGGTATCAAGCGACACGTTGCCTATGGAGGAGGAGGCCTGACTGCAGTTGAACTTGGGGCAGAACAATATAAGCTTATGGATGTTGCTTCCAAGAGTGGCTGAGGAAGTCCTACTGGGACTGGATGCCCTCAGGAACCATGAGGGGACTGTCGACATCGATACAAGAATCATGCGAGATGGAGATAATGCACAAAGCCAACAGTATCTAGTAGGGCCAATGTCAGGTCAGTGCCTGACACAACCTTCCCTTATCCTGCCCCCCATGACGATATTGTCCAAGGCACACAGAGTATTGGCTCCAAAGGCTCCCTCTGCCACATGCCACGCCAATGCTACTGGGTACATCCACAGAACACCCTTGGGAGGTCTGTAGGGCAACTCAAGGTTGTGGTTGCACCCATTAGGAACAAGGTGGCTTCAAGGTGCACCAGGAAGTTTACCAGTCATGGAACCCCATGGGTCGTTCTCAGCTGTGCACAGGACGGCCCTTCAACACAATTGGGCAAAGGGCAACCACAGGAAGACCCATAACGAACAGCAAACCTGTAGTACAGGATGAGTTGGACATCCTGTAGCAACAAAAACTGAGTTGTTTCACTTCATCAAACAGAATTCTCAAAATAGCAACATTCCATGTACTTAGCTAGTCTATGGTTATCAAAGTCACATATACCAACTCAGCAGAAGGAAGCAAAGCTGGTGATCCCGTATAGTACATTTACAACACATAAAAGAAGCTGAAGCCTGATAAAGAGATCTTCTTTTTCTTCTTTACCTGATTACCCTCCCCATATGTAGGACTTACAAGCCAGTGTCTAGAGTCAGACGTCTGTCAGGGAACACAGGAACCTATGTACCAGACAGAGTGAACACCTGCAAGTATGAGAGTGAGGAAGTGATTACCCTCCCCTTATGTAGGACTTACAAGCCAGTGTCTAGAGTCAGACGTCTGTCAGGGAACACAGGAACCCATGTACCAGACAGAGTGAACACCTGCAAGTATGAGAGTGAGGAAGTGATTACCCTCCCCTTATGTAGGACTTACAAGACAGTGTCTAGAGTCAGACGTCTGTCAGGGAACACAGGAACCTATGTACCAGACAGAGTGAACACCTGCAAGTATGAGAGTGAGGAAGTGATTATCCTCCACTTATGTAGGACTTACAAGACAGTGTCTAGAGTCAGACGTCTGTCAGGGAACACAGGAACCTATGTACCAGACAGAGTGAACACCTGCAAGTATGAGAGTGAGGAAGTGAATACCCTCCCCTTATGTAGGACTTTACAAGTTAGTGTCTAGAGTCAGACGTCTGTCAGGGAACACAGGAACCTATGTACCAGACAGAGTGAACACCTGCAAGTATGAGAGTGAGGAAGTGATTACCCTCCCCTTATGTAGGACTTACAAGCCAGTGTCTAGAGTCAGACGTCTGTCAGGGAACACAGGAACCTATGTACCAGACAGTGAACACCTGCAAGTATGAGAGTGAGGAAGTGAATACCCTCCCCTTATGTAGGACTTACAAGTCAGTGTCTAGAGTCAGACGTCTGTCAGGGAACACAGGAACCTATGTACCAGACAGAGTGAACACCTGCAAGTATGAGAGTGAGGAAGTGATTACCCTCCCATTATGTAGGACTTACAAGACAGTGTCTAGAGTCAGACGTCTGTCAGGGAACACAGGAACCTATGTACCAGACAGACTGAACACCTGCAAGTATGAGAGTGAGGAAGTGAATACCCTCCCCTTATGTAGGACTTACAAGTCAGTGTCTAGAGTCAGACGTCTGTCAGGGAACACAGGAACCTATGTACCAGACAGAGTGAACACCTGCAAGTATGAGAGTGAGGAAGTGAATACCCTCCCCTTATGTAGGACTTACAAGTCAGTGTCTAGAGTCAGACGTCTGTCAGGGAACACAGGAACCTATGTACCAGACAGAGTGAACACCTGCAAGTATGAGAGTGAGGAAGTGAATACCCTCCCCTTATGTAGGACTTACAAGTCAGTGTCTACAGTCAGACGTCTGTCAGGGAACACAGGAACCTATGTACCAGACAGAGTGAACACCTGCAAGTATGAGAGTGAGGAAGTGATTACCCTCCCCTTATGTAGGACTTACAAGACAGTGTCTAGAGTCAGACGTCTGTCAGGGAACACAGGAACCTATGTACCAGACAGAGTGAACACCTGCAAGTATGAGAGTGAGGAAGTGATTCCCCTCCCCTTATGTAGGACTTACAAGCCAGTGTCAAGAGTCAGACGTCTGTCAGGGAACACAGGAACCTATGTACCAGACAGAGTGAACACCTGCAAGTATGAGAGTGAGGAAGTGATTCCCCTCCCCTTATGTAGGACTTACAAGACAGTGTCTAGAGTCAGACGTCTGTCAGGTAACACAGGAACCTATGTACCAGACAGAGTGAACACCTGCAAGTATGAGAGTGAGGAAGTGATTATCCTCCCCTTATGTAGGACTTACAAGCCAGTGTCTAGAGTCAGACGTCTGTCAGGGAACACAGGAACCTATGTACCAGACAGAGTGAGCACCTGCAAGTATGAGAGTGAGGAAGTGAATACCCTCCCCTTATGTAGGACTTACAAGTCAGTGTCTACAGTCAGACGTCTGTCAGGGAACACAGGAACCTATGTACCAGACAGAGTGAACACCTGCAAGTATGAGAGTGAGGAAGTGATTACCCTCCCCTTATGTAGGACTTACAAGACAGTGTCTAGAGTCAGACGTCTGTCAGGGAACACAGGAACCTATGTACCAGACAGAGTGAACACCTGCAAGTATGAGAGTGAGGAAGTGAATACCCTCCCCTTATGTAGGACTTACAAGTCAGTGTCTAGAGTCAGACGTCTGTCAGGGAACACAGGAACCTATGTACCAGACAGAGTGAACACCTGCAAGTATGAGAGTGAGGAAGTGAATACCCTCCCCTTATGTAGGACTTACAAGTCAGTGTCTACAGTCAGACGTCTGTCAGGGAACACAGGAACCTATGTACCAGACAGAGTGAACACCTGCAAGTATGAGAGTGAGGAAGTGATTACCCTCCCCTTATGTAGGACTTACAAGACAGTGTCTAGAGTCAGACGTCTGTCAGGGAACACAGGAACCTATGTACCAGACAGAGTGAACACCTGCAAGTATGAGAGTGAGGAAGTGATTCCCCTCCCCTTATGTAGGACTTACAAGCCAGTGTCAAGAGTCAGACGTCTGTCAGGGAACACAGGAACCTATGTACCAGACAGAGTGAACACCTGCAAGTATAAGAGTGAGGAAGTGATTACCCTCCCCTTATGTAGGACTTACAAGTCAGTGTCTACAGTCAGACGTCTGTCAGGGAACACAGGAACCTATGTACCAGACAGTGAACACCTGCAAGTATGAGAGTGAGGAAGTGAATACCCTCCCCTTATGTAGGACTTACAAGTCAGTGTCTAGAGTCAGACGTCTGTCAGGGAACACAGGAACCTATGTACCAGACAGAGTGAACACCTGCAAGTATGAGAGTGAGGAAGTGATTACCCTCCCCTTATGTAGGACTTACAAGACAGTGTCTAGAGTCAGACGTCTGTCAGGGAACACAGGAACCTATGTACCAGACAGACTGAACACCTGCAAGTATGAGAGTGAGGAAGTGATTACCCTCCCCTTATGTAGGACGTACAAGACAGTGTCTAGAGTCAGACGTCTGTCAGGGAACACAGGAACCTATGTACCAGACAGAGTGAACACCTGCAAGTATGAGAGTGAGGAAGTGAATACCCTCCCCTTATGTAGGACTTACAAGTCAGTGTCTAGAGTCAGACGTCTGTCAGGGAACACAGGAACCTATGTACCAGACAGAGTGAACACCTGCAAGTATGAGAGTGAGGAAGTGAATACCCTCCCCTTATGTAGGACTTACAAGTCAGTGTCTAGAGTCAGACGTCTGTCAGGGAACACAGGAACCTATGTACCAGACAGAGTGAACACCTGCAAGTATGAGAGTGAGGAAGTGAATACCCTCCCCTTATGTAGGACTTACAAGTCAGTGTCTACAGTCAGACGTCTGTCAGGGAACACAGGAACCTATGTACCAGACAGAGTGAACACCTGCAAGTATGAGAGTGAGGAAGTGATTACCCTCCCCTTATGTAGGACTTACAAGACAGTGTCTAGAGTCAGACGTCTGTCAGGGAACACAGGAACCTATGTACCAGACAGAGTGAACACCTGCAAGTATGAGAGTGAGGAAGTGATTCCCCTCCCCTTATGTAGGACTTACAAGCCAGTGTCAAGAGTCAGACGTCTGTCAGGGAACACAGGAACCTATGTACCAGACAGAGTGAACACCTGCAAGTATGAGAGTGAGGAAGTGATTCCCCTCCCCTTATGTAGGACTTACAAGACAGTGTCTAGAGTCAGACGTCTGTCAGGTAACACAGGAACCTATGTACCAGACAGAGTGAACACCTACAAGTATGAGAGTGAGGAAGTGATTACCCTCCCCTAATGTAGGACTTACAAGACAGTGTATAGGCTCAGAATGGGTAGAAAGGTGATGATAGAGAAATTGGTGGAATGAGTGGCGGAGTAAATCGGAGAATCCGAAGAAAACCCGCTCTGTTGCGGGTTCCTGGGATCGAACCTGCGCTGTAGACCAAGAAGAGATTCAGTAGCACCTCACCTCCACATCATGTCTACGTGTCAACTGAGGTTCACTCAACAGTAATATTGCATATACTCACCTCTGATATAGTTATTGTCGGACTTGAGGGCAGTCTCGGCGTTCTGGGGTGTCAACTGAGGTTCTCCCAACAGTAATATTGCATATACTCACCTCTGATATAGTTCTTGTCGGACTTGAGGGCAGTCTCGGCGTCCTGGAGTGCCAACTGAGGTTCACTCAACAGTAATATTGCATATACTCACCTCTGATATAGTTCTTGTCGGACTTGAGGGCAGTCTCGGCGTCCTGGAGTGCCAACTGAGGTTCTCCCAACAGTAGATAACACCTAGATCTTGCTACCAGGGCGTTCTTATCGTTAGGGTTCAGCTCCAGGGCCTGTAAAGACAGAAAGAAGGCATCACCAGGAGCAACAACAAGATCCTTCTCCTTACTGAGCCACCCTGGCACGAGGACTGCACCTTGTGCACGAAGTTTATGGCGATGCTCACATCGCCACTCCTGAGTTCCTTGCTCCCCAAGGCCAACAGTGTTCCTGGCTCGGCCTCCTCGGGGAGTTGAAGGGCCTTACTTCTGTCCTGGCGTCTCTTGATTTTGAGACTCTGCTTGATATCGTGGGAGCCCATAGCCACGGCTGCGGCCCTGTCCTTGTCCGTGTACACCTCCTCTTCCCTGCGCTGAGCCCTTCCCCGACGACGGCCCTTCTTGCTGGCTTTGGCGTGCAGCTTCAGCTCCCGGGTGAGCTGGGAGAAGCTCGTCTTGCCCGGACTCTTGTCTTCCTCGGGAGTGTGTCTGTCCTCGTCATCGGCGACCGTAGGTTTCTCCGGGGTGGCCGACCTCCTGCGTCGCGGGGGCTTCTCCTCGTTGGCCGCCTCCCCATCCTCCAGGTTGACCCTGAGGAAGCTGTGCAGGACCTCCGTGTCCCTGGCAATGTTCAGCATGTGATGCATCTTCGGCTCCTCCATTTTCTAACACTTCTCCCATATGATATGATCAATAGCAGTGGACTCTTGTTGCTATGGAAACTAAACATTTTCTATCACTGTCGCCCACTTTCAGTTGTTATGCGCCTTTCCTTAACAGATTATCAAACATGTTACGAAAACACAACTCTAGCACTGCAACCAATGTATTTAATATTCTTTCACCGACTCCTTCAAAATAATTAGAACAGTATTAATTTTTGCGATACTGTGTACCTAAGTTAAAAAAAAGCACATGCTTTTCTCTACTCGTATTGTTAAGTACTATCTCCACAGAGAAGTCTTACGAAAGTTTATTTTTCTTTACGTTACATTAAACGTTTCATTATAGATACAAAGGGAATAATGACAGTCATGTGTTTAGCAACTGAACGATATACGCTGGCCTAAAAGTTAATACTCTTTATGGGAGAAACAGCGGAATCTCGATAGCATTTCAAAAGAATGACAAAATATTCAACAATTCGAACATAAATATCGGATATTTCGGAAATGGTTTATAATACAAATAAGTAATTTGAAACACATTTTTTGTGCAGTATGATTTGGTCTTTTGCTTAATGTTTACGAGTTATGCCACGTTATACAAAATTCTTCATAAGCTAATGCAACAAAATTCAGAATTTATGCTTTTCTAATGTAAATACGCATATTTAATATATGGCATTTTAATCAAAATCATCAAGGCTATTTTTGACAAAATCACAAATTTCGAGAAAATGTTCTATGTAAAGGGTAGTTTAGAGTGGGGGGGGGGGGGATGTTGGTGTTGTATCCTTGAAAGTTGCTGCACTTGAATAAATATCAATCCTGGTATTTTACTTTTCCGTTTTTACTTATGTTGTTCACACACACACACTCACACACACACAAACACACACACACACACACACACACACACACACACACACACACACACACACACACACACACACAAACACGCACAGAGGCACACCCTTACTTTCCTTTGGATTGAGGGGATCTCAAAACGTGTATTTTTAAGTGGAATACAATATTTTCAACATCACTATATACATGGTACGGAAGATAACAATTAGAACTAAATAGGGATATGAAGTTGACTTATTTTTCAATTTTTGAGAATTTAAAGCTGAGAATATTTACGAGTAGGTACCTACGACAAATGACATTTCTCCATATTTTCAACGCCTTAGAGAATGCAACCCACTCAATACCCAGCTCGTCTGCAATAAAGCACGTTATCTAAACATTCTCACATGATTAAAGCACTCAAAAATATTGTTTCAAATTGTTAACATTTTAACAAAATGTTATTGAATATAAGAAAGATTATCCTGTCCAACTTAAAACATGAAGGAGAATGTAAAAGTCTTTTTTTCGACCTAGTCGCAACAATTGCAAGCGTCCTGCAGATAGCGACATCTAGTGTTGAAGCAGGAAGTTACACGCAGACATACAGTCGGTAAGGTAGCGTTCTGCTACACCGCCAGGACCCTTCGAGCAAAATAAACTTTCTCGGAGCCCGCATAAAATTACTGTAGTAGTCTGTCTCAGTTGATCGCAAGTTAACCAGGATAATCTTTCATCAGAAACTCTTCTTCTGTGCACAACACTGTGGCAGACTTAACTGTTTAAAAATAATTTCCACTCATATAAAGTGTTCATGCGCTGTTAAAATACTCCTTCAATGTTTTAAAGCATGTACTTCAATGAAATGTCGAAAATAATCTATATAATAAAAATCTGTGTTACACTCACATGACTTTCTCTACTCTTGTACTAACCATTCTTACAAACTCTTATTCCTATATCTTCGTGTTAGTTCAGATAAACATTTGTACAAATTATCTTATTGCTTGGTAATTATTATTTATTTATGCCAACAAACTTACTGTTGGTGTTTTTAAACACACAAGCCGTGTGTGGGCAACGTTTAAGAGGTTTACCAGGAGAAATACGAACTGGCTTGAGAATTTAATACCATTCTGGCAGTTTGTCACAATAGCTCAGTGGTTAGAGCGTCCGCCCGGCAAGCGGAAGGTCTGTGTTTCAAATCCCAGTTGTGGCATTGAATTTTTAAGTTCCAGTTCTACCTCTTATCTTATTGCTTATTTCCTTGTAGGTACAAGGGGAATATTAGAATGCAGTAGGCTTTGTGCGATAGTCAAATGTTTTAAAGCTTTGAGATTCTGTTGTCTTTGCACACTTAACATATAAAAAGATGAACAGCGATGATCCATTTCACCAAAGTTTTCCAAAAATCCAACACAACAAGGAATATCTCCGAAATGGTTCACCCTACAAGAAAATTTATTCAGACATAAATTGTGTATTTTAGCAAGATCTACATTTCTTGTATAGTACGATTTGGTCTATCTCTAACGGTTTACCAGTTATGCAAAAGTCGTCCAGAGTAAATACGACTACAGGGGCTATAGCCAGAAAATTCAAGATATAATTTCATTTTTCATAAAAATATCTCAAACATATGACATTTTAATCAAAATCGTTAGAGCTATTTTCAAGAAAATCAAATTTTTCGAAAAATGTTCCACGTAAAGGGTAGTTAAGCGTGAGGCTATTTTCTTCAAAATCTTCGTGTCGCATCCTTGAAAGACATTAAACTTAAATACCAACTTTAGTTTTTAACCGACTTTTCCTTTTTGAGTTATGTTGTCCACAGACTGACGGACACACACACAGACGGACCTTTTTCTAAAAATGCTTTTTTTGGATTCAGGGGGACTCAAAACATATATTTCTAGTGAAATCTCAACATCGAATTTTTGGGTGGAACACAATACTTCCCCTACTTACCAGTGGAGAAAGTAAAAATGAACGATGATCCATTTCACGAAAGTTGTTTTTCCGAAACTCACACAAAACAAGCAATATCTCCGAAATGGTTCAACCTACAAGAAAATTTATTTGGACATAAATTGTGTATTTTAGCAAGATCTAAACTTTTTGTAACTGCTGGACCAATTTGGATAATTCCCTTTTTCAAATATTCGTTTATGTGCGATCAAGGTCCTTGTGAAGACACAAATTGGAAAAATTGCGGAGAAAAAGGGAAAACCACATCTTTGTTTTTCCCCATTGATATCGACAAAACCAGTTTGTATATGTATTTATGCGCGCGTGCTAGTGTGTGTGTGTGCACGTGTGGGTGTGTGCGTGAGTCGTGTATGTGTGTGCGTGTATGTGTGTGTGCACGTGTGGGTGTGTGCGTGAGTCGTGTATGTGTGTGCGTGCTAGTGTGTGTGTGTGCACGTGTGGGTGTGTGCGTGAGTCGTGTATGTGTGTGCGTGTATGTGTGTGCGTGTATGTGTGTGTGCACGTGTGGGTGTGTGCGTGAGTCGTGTATGTGTGTGTGCGTGCGTGTGTATGGGTGTGTGTGCGTGTGTGTATGGGTGTGTGTATGCGTATGTGTGTGCGTGTGTGTATGGGTGTGTGTGCGTGTGCGTATGCGTTTATGTGTGGTGTGTGCGTATGTGTATGCGTTTTTGTGGTGCGTGCGTGTATGTATGTGTGCGTGCGTGTATGTATGTGCGTGCGTGTGTGTAGGTATGTGTATGTGTGTATGCGTGTTTGTGTGGTGTGTGCGCACGTTTGTGTATATGCGTGCGTGTGTGTCTGTGCGAGCGTGTGTGTGTGCGTGCGCGCGTGTGTGTGGGTGTGTGTGTGTGTATGGGTGTGTGTGTGCGTGTATGGGTGTGCGAGTGTGTAAGTGTGTGTGTGCGTGTGTGTATGTGTGCGAGTGTGTATGTGTATGTGTCACACATACACACAACACACACCACACACATCACACACACAACACACACATACACACAACACACATAACACACATACACACCACATACACAACACACATCACACACCCAACACACACATACCTACACACATACACACCACACCACACACCTCACACATAATACACACAACAAAAATAATACACAAAACACACACCCACACCACACGCACAGCACACATACACACAACACACAAACACACACACCACACATACACACACACCACACATACACACACACACCACACCACACACCTCACACATAATACACACAACAAACATAATACACAAAACACACACCCACACCACACGCACAGCACACATACACACAACACACAAACACACACACCACACATACATACACACCACACACACCACACACACACCACACATACACACACACCACACATACACACACCACACTCATACACAACACACACCACACACACCACACACACACCACACACACACCACACATACACACACCACACACACCACACACACACCACACACAACACAAACATACACATACCACACACACCACACACACCACACATACACACACACCACACACACCACACACACCACACACAACACAAACATACACACACCACACACATACACACAACACACACCACACACACCACACACAACACAAACATACACACACCACACACCACACACACGCCACACACACCACACACACAACACACAATACACACCACACACACAACGCACACCACACACACAAACATACACACACCACACACATACACACAACACACACACACCACACACACACCACACACAACACAAACATACACACACCACACACATACACACAACATACACACACCACACACAACACAAACATACACACACCACACACATACACACAACACACAACACAAACATACACACACCACACACATACACACACCACACACAACACAAACATACACACACCACACACATACACACAACACACACACCACACACAACACAAACATACACACACCACACACATACACACAACACACACCACACACACCACACACACCACACATACACCACACTCATACACAACACACACCACGCACACCACACACACACCACACACACATACACACAAACATACACACACCACACACATACACACACCACACTCATACACACAACACACACAAACACCACACACACACAACACAAACATACACACACCACACACATACACACAACACACACCACGTACACACAACACACACCACACACAACACAAACATACACACACCACACACATACACAACACACACCACACACACCACACACACACCACACACACATACACACAAACATACACACACACACCACACACATACACACACCACACTCATACACACAACACACACAAACACCACACACACACAACACAAACATACACACACCACACTCATACACACAACACACACAAACACCACACACCACACACAACACAAACATACACACACCACACACATACACACACACACCACACACAACACACACACACCACACACATACACACACCACACTCATACACACAACACACACAAACACCACACACACACAACACAAACATACACACACCACACACATACACACAACACACACCACACACATACACACCACACACACACCACACACAACACACACCACACACACACCTCACACACATACACACAAACATACACACACACCACACACATACACACACCACACTCATACACACACCACACACATACACACAACACACCACGTACACACAACACACACCACACACAACACAAACATACACACACCACACTCATACACAACACACACCACACACACCACACACACATACACACAAACATACACACACCACACTCATACACAACACACACCACACACACCACACACACATACACACAAACATACACACACCACACACATACACACACCACACTCATACACACAACACACACAAACACCACACACACACAACACAAACATACACACACCACACACATACACACAACACACACCACGTACACACAACACACACCACACACAACACAAACATACACACACCACACACACACCACACTCATACACAACACACACCACACACACCACACACACATACACACAAACATACACACACAACACACACATACACACACCACACTCATACACACAACACACACACCACACACACACCACACACAACACAAACATACACACACCACACACATACACACAACACACACACACCACACACAACACAAACATACACACACCACACACATACACACAACACACACCACACACACCACACACACACCACACTCATACACAACACACACCACACACACCACACACACACCACACACATACACACAAACATACACACACACCACACACATACACACACCACACTCATACACACAACACACACAAACACCACACACACACACAACAGAAACATACACACACCACACACAGACACACAACACACACCACGTACACACAACACACACCACACACAACACAAACATACAGACACCACACACATACACACACACACCACACACACCACACACACATACACACAAACATACACACACACCACACACACCACACTCATACACACAACACACACAAACACCACACACACACACAACACAAACATACACACACCACACACATACACACAACACACACCACGTACACACAACACACACCACACACAACACAAACATACACACACCACACACACCACACTCATACACAACACACACCACACACACATACACACAAACATACACACACAACACACACATACACACACCACACTCATACACACAACACACACACACCACACACACACCACACACAACACAAACATACACACACCACACACATACACACACCATACACACACCACACACAACACAAACATACACACACCACACACATACACACAACACACACACCACACACAACACAAACATACACACACCACACACATACACACAACATACACACACCACACACAACACAAACATACACACACCACACACATACACACAACACACACACACCACACACAACACAAACATACACACACCACACACATACACACAACACACACCACACACACCACACTCATACACAACACACACCACACACACCACACACACACCACACACACATACACACAAACATACACACACACCACACACATACACACACCACACTCATACACACAACACACACAAACACCACACACACACAACATAAACATACACACACCACACACATACACACAACACACACCACGTACACACAACACACACCACACACAACACAAACATACACACACCACACACATACACAACACACACCACACACACCACACACACATACACACAAACATACACACACCACACACATACACACACCACACTCATACACACAACACACACAAACACCACACACACAACACAAACATACACACACCACACACATACACACAACACACACCACGTACACACAACACACACCACACACAACACAAACATACACACACCACACACATACACACACACCACACACACACACACCACACACACACCACACACACCACACACAACACAAACATACACACACCACACACATACACACCACACACACACCACACACAACACACACCACACACACCACACACACACCACACACACATACACACAAACATACACACACACACCACACACATACACACACCACACTCATACACACAACACACACAAACACCACACACACACACAACACAAACATACACACACCACACACATACACACAACACACACCACGTACATACAACACACACCACACACAACACAAACATACACACACCACACTCATACACAACACACCACACACACACCACACACACATACACACAAACATACACACACCACACACATACACACACCACACTCATACACACAACACACACAAACACCACACACACACAACACAAACATACACACACCACACACATACACACAACACACACCACGTACACACAACACACACCACACACAACACAAACATACACACACCACACACACACCACACTCATACACAACACACACCACACACACCACACACATACACTCAAACATACACACACAACACACACATACACACACCACACTCATACACACAACACACACAAACACCACACACACACCACACACAACACAAACATACACACACCACACACATACACACAACACGTACACACAACACACACCACACACAACACAAACATACACACACCACACACATACACACAACACACACCACACACACACCACACACAACACAAACATACACACACCACACACATACACACACACACCACACACACACACACCACACACAACACAAACATACACACACCACACACATACACACAACACACACCACACTCATACACACACACCACACACACCACACACACACCACACACAACACAAACATACACACACCACACACATACACACAACACACACCACACACACACACACCACACACACCACACACAACACAAACATACACACACCACACACATACACACAACACACACCACACATACACCACACACACACCACACACACCACACACACCACACACAACACAAACATACACACACCACACACATACACACAACACACACCACACTCATACACACAACACACACCACACACACACCACACACAACACAAACATACACACACCACACACATACACACAACACACACCACGTACACACAACACACACAACACAAACATACACACACCACACTCATACACACAACACACACACACACCACACATACACACAACACACACCACACACACACCACACACAACACAAACATACACACACCACACTCATACACACAACACAAACATACACACACCACACACATACACACACCACACACAACACAAACATACACACACCACACACATACACACAACATACACACACCACACACAACACAAACATACACACACCACACACATACACACAACACACACCACACACACCACACACACCACACTCATACACACAACACACACCACGTACACACAACACACACCACACACAACACAAACATACACACACCACACACATACACACAACACACACCACACACACCACACACAACACAAACATACACACACCACACACATACACACACACCACACACACCACACACAACACAAACATACACACACCACACACATACACACAACACACACCACACTCATACACACAACACACATACATACACACAACACACACGTACACACACGACACACACAACACACACACCACACACAACACACACCACACAAACACACATACACACAACACACATGCACACAACACACAACCACACAACACACATGCACACAACACACATACACACAACACACATACACACATGCACACAACACACACACCACACATCACACACAACACACAACACACAACACACACAACACACATACACACAACACACATACATACACACAACACACACGTACACACACGACACACACAACACACACACCACACACACACACCACACACAACACAAACATACACACACCACACACATACACACAACACACACCACACTCATACACACACACCACACACAACACAAACATACACACACCACACACATACACACAACACACACCACACACACACACCACACACACCACACACAACACAAACATACACACACCACACACATACACACAACACACACCACACATACACCACACACACACCACACACACCACACACACACCACACACAACACAAACATACACACACCACACACATACACACAACACACACCACACTCATACACACAACACACACCACACACAACACAAACATACACACACCACACACATACACACAACACACACCACGTACACACAACACACACAACACAAACATACACACACCACACTCATACACACAACACACACACACACCACACACATACACACAACACACACCACACACACACCACACACAACACAAACATACACACACCACACTCATACACACAACACAAACATACACACACCACACACATACACGCAACACACACCACACACACACCACACACAACACACATACACACCACACACATACACACACAACACAAACATACACACACCACACACATACACACACCACACACAACACAAACATACACACACCACACACATACACACAACATACACACACCACACACAACACAAACATACACACACCACACACATACACACAACACACACCACACACACCACACACACCACACTCATACACACAACACACACCACGTACACACAACACACACCACACACAACACAAACATACACACACCACACACATACACACAACACACACCACACACACACCACACAGAACACAAACATACACACACCACACACATACACACACACCACACACACCACACACAACACAAACATACACACACCACACACATACACACAACACACACCACACTCATACACACAACACACATACATACACACAACACACACGTACACACACGACACACACAACACACACACCACACACAACACACACCACACAAACACACATACACACAACACACATGCACACAACACACAACCACACAACACACATGCACACAACACACATACACACAACACACATACACACATGCACACAACACACACACACACCACACATCACACACAACACACAACACACAACACACAACACACACAACACACATACACACAACACACATACATACACACAACACACACGTACACACACGACACACACAACACACACACCACACACACAACACACACCACACAAACACACATACACACAACACACATGCACACAACACACATACACACAACACACATACACACATACACACAACACACACCGCCAAACATATTGTATTTGTTATTGAATATTAGTATTTTTGTACTTGTGTAGCCAGGTACCCTGACGAACATGTGTATTTGTACATAGAACTATATAAACGCTCCTTACTTCCTGCTTAACAGTGCTACCAACATAAACTGGCGTTAGGCAATGCGCTAAAACTCGCCAGCCGAGCAGAGACATTAGACAACGTATAGCATCTCCCTGGTCTGGGATCCCTAACCACTAGTCCTGCACTTGTTAATGCACATATCCCTATTCTAAATCACATAATTACATGATAATGCATAACTATGGTAGCTCTATTCGTAATTGTGTGATCGACCTTTGGGTTACAAGAGCTATTGTAGACAGTGCGACGGGTAGTGGAGCAAGACAAACTACTGACCATGTTGTAGGCGTGGAGACTCTTGTTGTAGTTGCCAGTTTTGAGATGTCCTGCTGCCTCGTCACACAGCACCTTGGGGTCTGGCCCATGCTCCTTATGGTTCTTCTCCCTCCCCTTGGGCGCCATCTCTCTGCAATATAAGCACAAGTTCTAGGTAGGTACCTATCTTATATACCATTAGAATAGAAATATAATTTAGACAGTGTGACTCACTCTCACTCTACTGGACAATTTATCAGTTAGATCACACGTATTATCATATTAGTTGTGATAATAGAAGGAGCTAGGCTAGGTCACTATTATACAGGACAAGCAGCTATATATGAAATAGTCCATATAAATATAATTCGACAGTCTGACTCACTCTCACTCTACTTGACAATTTATCAGTTAGATCACACGTATTATCATATTAGTTGTGATAATAGGAGCTAGACTAGGTCACTATTATACAGGACAAGCAGCTATATATGAAATAGTCCATATAAATATAATTCGACAGTCTGACTCACTCTCACTCTACTTGACAATTTATCAGTTAGATCACACGTATTATCATATTACTTGTGATAATAGAAGGAGCTAGACTAGGTCACTATTATACAGGACAAGCAGCTATATATGAAATAGTCCATATAAATATAATTCGACAGTCTGACCCACTCTCACTCTACTTGACAATTTATCAGTTAGATCACATGTATTATCAGATTACTTGTGATAAGTTTTCCTTTCACAGTTTTCGTAGCATATTCATATCCTGGGTCAGAAAAAGAGAAAAAGAATATCAACATTACTAAGATAAGTGAAGTTTTTAGTTTCTAATTTGTTCTTATTTTAGAATCTTGTTGCTTCACTGTTAATAGCTTCAATTTTTACTTAATATTCTGTATTGTTCAAACCGGTTCGTACAACTCATTAAATAGAATAACACAGTTTAAAATGTGTTGCACTCATATGACTTTCCCTACTCATTCAGTCTTCCTACAAAATGTTATTCCTAAATTTTATTTTCTTGATGTTAATGCAGATTTGGACATATTATCTTATTGTTTATTTTCTTGTAGGTACAAGGGGAACATGAGAATATAGTAGACTTAAGTGCTATTCAAATGTTTTAAGAGCAGGTGGTTATGTGATGACTTTGCAATTACTCTCTCTTTGTATGGCCAAGAGAAAAACATGAAATAACAGGGTATCATCGAAAATTTATTTCCATAAAAATATTTAACATAAATTGTGTGTTTTAACGAGATGTATATTTTTATTTAGTAATATTTTGTTTAAGTGTCCCCTACAGTTTATTAGTTATGCAAAAATTATTCGGAATAAAGGGATCTTCAGGGAATATTCACGAAAAATTCAATATATGCGTTTTATTTATCATCATATGTTAAAGATATGGCATTTTAATCAAAATCATTATGAGTATGTTTGAGAAGATAACAATGTTGGAATACGTTTGACGTAAAGGACAGTTGTTCTATTGTTGGAGCATGGTGAGCTGAAGGTGAAACAATCAGAGCAAAGGGAAACAATGTACCTACATTAGGAAGATGAGATGTTTGCGTGACAATTTACGTTCCAATATGATGACAATCGATCTGATTTTCCAGTTAATTCTGTCAAGATTGCGGTGCCTAGCACGGTCTCTAGGCATATCAGCTCGCGACGGGACCTACCGCACTGCATTATGGGAATTACAACAATAATTACTTACCTGCTTCATCATACACACTCTCTCTCTCTGTAGAACTTTCATGTCATGTCATGTCATGTTTGGAAAATCAGCAGTAAATCTCTTTCTGTTGGGTGCCCATAAAGCTGAAATATGTTGTTAACAATATGTAGGTATACTGGGCGCCTTAACACATGTGCGTTATTATTCTACACTTCTTTAATTTACTGTTCATCTCGATTAAGATAAATGCGGTAAACAGTAAGGTTTTTATGTATAACGATGGTTTGTAGAATACTGGGTAGAGAAAGCTGTGTGAAACCAACAATCAAGATTTCCTTTTAAAGTGTTGTCGGTAATCAGCTGTTTCTCGCACTGGACGTTTATATTTGTGTAGAACATTTTGTAATTATTATGATGTCGCAAGACTAAAAATTAATAAATATTTACCTGAGGTTATTGTTATCTAGAAAATGTACGCCAAACGCACTTGTGCACCCTATCCTTTATAGTAGGATATAATTTTATTAAATTAAAGAAATAAATGTTGTTGTGTTTAAGAATACCATTTTTCATACTACCTATCTTGTATCAGAGTGCGAAAACATCGCTGAAATCTAAGGTTAGAACATAACCCAGCTAAGAGTAGAATTGCATTGTATAAAACTAATCTAAGATGATCGACTGTTAGTTTAAGTTTGATGTCAGTACGTAATGGACTAGATCGGTACTTGGATAACGAGTAGTTGTAAACCAGCCCAACACCAAGTCCGTTTCTTTACATCTGACCAACACCATGTTTCTACAAGTAGCTTGTCAAACATTTTCTATGTTACAAATAATCAGTTTTTTATTATTTATTTATGCCAACAAACTTACTGTTGGTGTTTTTAAACACACAAGCCGTGTGTGGACAAAGTTTAAGAGGTAGAACTGGATGTGAGACTGCCTTTGTGGTTTACCAGGAGAAATACGAACTGGCTTGAGAATTTAATACCATTCTGGCAGTTTGTCACAATAGCTCAGTGGTTAGAGCGTCCGCCCGGCAAGCGGAAGGTCTGTGGTTCAAATCCCAGTTGTTGCATTGAATTTTTAAGTTCCAGTTCTACCTCTTAATCAGTTTTTTTTATCTTGTAAAATTTTGTTTTTAGAACATGAAGCAATTTGAAACAATGCTCCAAATAACTACTTTACTTACCATTTTATTACTTTCTTTAAATCTATAGTGTGTATTTGTTCCACTGTGCGAATTTATCAATGATATTTGATCTTACATCAAGGCATCATGAACTTAGATGAATGTTTATACCACCAAAGTTCTAAGTCGAGGTTTCCCGAAGATCATTTTTAGGTGTTTGAAGATAAATCAATTTTTGTGCAACCCAACCTGCGACCTGAGAGGGCCGGCGGGCATGTATAAGAGTGCATTTGTACACGGATGCAGATTGTCTCTCTCTCTCTCTCTCTCTGACTTTCACTTGCACTATGTGCTAAATGATCCATCCTATCAAATGTTACATAACCCTATACGTCGTGTGAAAGTGTGACGTAACACCTCACTAACTTGTACACACTTCTCTTTCTTTACACTCGATATTTGTTCACTTACTCTACATGTTCTCTTGTACCCTGATACCAGTAAAAGAGTTTTTATTTTCTCTACTATGTGCAGTAAGTAGAGCAAGTATTGTAGCTATTCCACACAAAAATTCAATGTTGAGATTCCGCCGGAAATATATGTTTTGAGGCCCCTGAATAAAAATAAAATAAAGCATTTTCAAACAAATTTCCGGGCGTGTGTCTGTGAACAACGTAACTAAAAATGAAAAATTGCTTAAAAACCAAATTTGGTATTTAACTTTAATATCCTTCAAGGATACGACATAAAGATTTTGAAGAAAATAGCCCCACCCTAAACAACTCTTTACATGGAACATTTTAAAAGAATTCTGAACTTCTGGAAAATGGCCCTAACGACTTTGATTAAAATGCCATATGTTTGAGATATTTGTATGACAAATGAAATGTATATTTTGAATTTTCTGGCTATATCCTATGTAGTCGTATTTACTCTGGATAACTTTTGTATAATTGGTAAACCGTAAGATGTAGACCAAATCTTACTGTATAAAAATGTAGATCTTGCTAAAATACATAATTTATGTCCAAGTACATTTCTTTAGAGTGTTCCTTATATTTGTGTGAATTTTGGAATACTTTTTACAGGTTAGTCGTGCAAAGAGAACGACATCTCGAAGCCTTGAAAGATTTGACTATCGCTCAAAGCCTACAGTATTCCATATTCCCCTTGTACCTACAAGGAAATAAACAATAAGATAATTTGTACAAATGTTTATCTCAACTAACACGAAGAAGATACGGGAATAAAAGTTTTTAAGAATGGTTCGTACAATAGTAGAGAAAGCCATGTGAGTGTAATACAACACAACTCGGAAAGTTGGTGGTATTTAAGTTCACTATTTTCCAACGTTGCAATATAGCAATTTCTAATTAAGTTCCACCATTCTATACACTTTACTGAGAAACATTTTGGAAAGTTTAGATTTACTTAAAAATAGCTACAACGATTTTGGCTTGAACGTACAACTCATTACGTTACTCTTAAAACTCGTATATTTTTGAAAAAAAAAAATGTTTTAGGCGGCGCCGTGGCCGAGCGGTTTGACCATTCCCCTACCACCTAGGCGGCCCGGGTTCGATCCCAGGGACCTGCATGTGGTATTCGTGGTGTTTTCTCCGGTTTCCTCCGCCACTCATTCCACCAACTGGTTCATTCATCACGTATATTTTATATGATCCTCTTGCTGACTCTGATACTTGCTCCCCGACAGACGTCTGACCCGAGGTACAGTACATAGGTACCTACCTCCCGGCTTCAGGACGTTACAGAGTGTGAGAACAGCTAACCTCGCCTTCCAACCCTCAAACAAACAAACAAACAAACCCAACGGTCAAATGAAATGCACGGACAGGATATGGTGACCCGGGGAAACCTCCGAAAAAGTCTGCTGTTACACTCACATGACTTTCTCTACTCAGTCTTGTACTAACCATTCTTACAAACTCTTATCACTATACCAGGTGAGTCAGCTGGCCCTTATTCTCGAGTTTTATGCAATCCGCATGTTATACTCCAACATGAAAACATTGACCCCATTACCAGGTTCTACCCGCGTATTTAACATGGAAGTTAAACTCAATTTTGCAGACAATGAATTATTGTGCTATTAAAAATGTTTCATAGTGATATATTTTGCGGCGCTGGAATAACCCTTTTCTATTCCTGGAACACGACTCCTCTAACGAAGCAAGTGCTTGAACTGGTGACCTTCTTGGGTAATGTACGCCTGGGCACGCTGTTGGATGGAGCCCCTGACTTGGTGTAGCATGGCGGGTTGAACATTTCTACAAGCCACTGTAATACGCTGACGAAAGGTTTCTAGATTGCCTAGCTCCTCTGCATAAATGCGTTCTTTTAAATAATCCCAGTGAAAGAAGTCAAGGGGTGTCAGAGCTGATGATCTGGCAGGCCAGGTAACTGGTCCTTGTCTTCCTATCCAATGACCAGGATGTGCAGCATTCAAATGATTGCAGATGATCCTCGACCGATACGGAGGAGCGCCGTTCTGTTGAAACCACATCGTAATTCGCTCCTGCAGTGGCACATTCCCTAATAATAAGGGGTGAGCTACGGAGGAATTCCAGTAGCATGCTCCTGTTAGATGCCCCTCGAAGAATAATGGTCCAACAAGGTGGTCTCCCAAGATTCCACACCAGACATTGACACCCCACTGCTCTTGGAATGCTGCCTCCCTTATCCAATGAGGATTATCAACACTCCTATAACGTATATTCTTACGATTTTCAGTTCAATTGTTGTGGAATCTTGATTCGTCAGAAAACAATATCCTGGATGCGAATCCCACATCACTTGCTACTCGCTCCAGCAACCATTCACAAAAGGTTACTCGAGCTTCGAAATCTCTCCCGTGAAGTGCTTGGCGTAGGTGTAAACGATAAGGATGGAACTTATTAGTGTTCAATATTCACACTACAGAAGATTGGCTGATGTTCACTTCCTGAACAACTGACCGTGTACTAGTATGCGGATTGTTCTGGGTGGCGTTCAAAACTGCTTCTGCATTAATACCCGATGTTGCTGGTGCATGTCTTGCAAGTGACGCTGTTACACGCAGACGCCTTTCAACATTCCGGAAGGTGTTTGCTGTTGGTTGTCGTCTATTCGGATATCTTTCCCGACATAGATGCTGAGCCGCTGGTGTATTTGTTCTTGCTTCTCCGTAGATCAAAAGCATATCTACGCACTCGTCTGTTGAATATATAATGAAAGACTGGCACAAAATATCGTGCGACGGCATACGTGTGGAGAACGCAGGCATCGGCATACATCATGCCAGTCCAATGGGGCAGAAGTGATTACATCCGTTCAATTACAAAATGCAGACAACCAAAAAGATTTAAATTATAATGCCCTAAACGCTCAGGGACTTTATAATTAGATTATTGTGAATTCGGTTTCCAAGTTTTTATGGACATAAAAAAAGATTTACAATGCTGAGACTCGAACCTATGTCATTAGTGTTTAGCGCAGAGGACCCGTTACAATCCTATTCAGCTATTTCGAGACTTAACTGAAAGCACGTACCACTTTCAATAGTAGGACTTGCATACCTGGCGCTATGCCATTGCCACCTCAAGAGTTTTCGGGCTTGATTTAGCCTTTTAAGACAGTTTTAATCATTTGCTGGGCATTTTAACTTTATTACTTAAATGGCAAAAGCTGTTACGCATATTAATTAAGATGCACGAGGCGTAGTTCACGGAAAAATGTAAATAAACTGTTGTTTAATAATATGTCCGTTTTGACTGTACGGGTCCATGATGGATGAGGCGTGTCTAAATTTTTCCTAATTTTTGGCAACCAAACCCTGCTCCAAGTACAAGAATCCACCATTTTCTTTTTAGCTGACGTTGTTAGTGTACTTGTATGATAGGTCCATTTTTTTCCGAGGCGTTTACTGAATTATGTTGCTATGTACACTCTAATAAAAAGTTTGTAAAATCGGCTGGAAACCGGAATTCTCTCTCAGTAAACGAGTCGTATGTTTTTGAGGTATACTTTAGCGAGGACTACGTTCTGACCCTTAAACCACTGTTGCTCTCAATTTTCCTCCCTTTAAGAACGTCAAGCAATACATTTTAGTAAGCACAAAACTGCACTAAGGCGCACATGCCGTTAGATGGGTAGCCTACCTTCCAAAAAATAAGGCGAGGCTGATTCATCGGGTATCTTCTTCATGTTAACAGAAATAAACATTTGTACAAATTATCTTATTGTTTATTTTCTTGTGGGTACAAGGGCAATATGGGAATACAGTAGACTTTGAATGATACTCAAATCTTTTAAACCTTTGAGATTTGGTTCTCTTTACACGGCTAACATATACAAATATGAATAACGATGTTCCACTTGAAGAAAGTTCAAGTATTTCAAAACTCACAAATAACGAGGAATATCTCCCAAATAGTTCACTCTACAAAAAAATTATTTGTACATAAATTGTGTATTTTAGCAAGATCTATATTTGTTGTCCAGTAAGATTTGGTCTATTTCTTACGGTTTGCCAGTTATACAAAAGTCATGCAGGGTAAACAGAACTACATGGGCTATAGTCAGAAAATTCAAAATATACCTACATTTCATTTGTCATACAAATATCTCAAACATACGGCATTTTAATCAAAATCGTTAAGAGCAATTTTCAAGAAAATCAAAATTTCCGAAAAATTTTCTATATTAAGGGTAGCATAGGGTGGGGCTATTTTCATCAAAATCTTTGTGTCGTATCCTTGAAGCATATTAAACATAAATACTAACTTTGGTTTTTAATCGACTTTTCGTTTTTGAGTTGTCCATATTCACACACACACACACACACACACACACACACACACACACACACACACACACACATACACAGACACACACACGGACCTTCTTTCTAAAAATGCTTTTTTTTATTCAGGGGGCCTCAAAACATATATTTGTGGTGAAATCTGTACGTAGTAGAGAAAGTAAAATGTATTTTTAGAAAAAGGTTCGTTTCAGGATGTGTGAAAAGGTGAATTTGATCTGAGATGTTGGTATTGACACAATCATTCCTATATTTACTACAAGTAAGCAGCAATGTTGCCAATTGAGCGATTGTATGGCTAAATGTAGTAAAGCTGCGTACTTTTATCTCCGGTTAGGGCGAATACGCACCAATTATACATATGTATGTGCGTGTGTGTATGTGTATGCGTGCGTGTGTGTATGTATGTGTGCGTGCGTGCGTGCGTGTGTATGTGTATAACATTTTTTGCTAAATACTGCCGCTTTAAAAGTAGGATGTAGTGAATATTTGCGAAAAGGCGTTGGCAACACTGCTAAGTAGTGGAAATAAGGCACATAATTGTATCCATTTCTAGTTTGTCTATGACACATGTGATATAAGGTTTATCTGCATTAAGACTATCAATAGATATATTACTTTGCACTCCGTTACAAGTGGAAAATTAGCAATCACGTGTGTTGTGTTTGACGCATGCGCCGTGACGTCACGTGACGTGTGTACCTACAATAAACAGTAAAGATAGAATATCACAATAAACCACGTTATTACATCTTTGCGTGTCTCGTATTTTAATAAAAAGCTTTTTACATCCGGCTTTTGAAACCTTTCCGACTGGTCAATATCACTATTGCAATAGTATTTTGTATTACTACGTACAAGAACATAGCTACTGCTATAAAAGAAAACAAATTACTGTGTTATACTCATATGACTTTCTCTACACACTATTGATAGAAGCACTTATTCCTCTGTGTACTCCACTTTCCTTGTGGGAAGCATACCATAAATCTGACGTCACGTTGCCAAGGAGGCAGGGTAACTTTCACACCTTGTAATCTAATGAAGTAAGGCCATAGATGGATGGAACTAAAGGAAATGAATAATTGAACAGAAATACCTGCTGACACAATTGGTGTCAGAAGTGCGACAAAAACCACTATATGGATCAGTTGATGAAACAAAAATAGGCAAAGATGGACGGGATGAAGGAAGACACGTCCACAGTAGCTGATGTCACCAAGCAGGATTCCGCCGGTTCGCCCGTGATAATGACAAGGTGAAGGAGGCAGGCAGGCAGGCCGACTGTTGCCAGAACTTCAACTTACACACAATCACCTTGTAAACAATACAAGCATGGTAAACAACTTCACTAGGTAATCAATAAATGGCTAACGAAAATCATTCCCTTTACGGAACTTCGGTTAATGCATAGGCAGCAGATCACTTAGCGCTTATTTATGCCAACGATCTTACTGCTGGTGTTATTAAACACACAAGCCATGTGTGTCTAATTTTTAGGAGGTTGAAAAATTCAATACCACAGCCGGGATTTGAACCACGGAGCGGCTGCTTTAACACCAAGCTACCATGTACGACTGTTTCGTCCTAAAGATTACTTGACCACGTGACTCGCCCTTGGGGAAGGGGAAGGTGTTTATCTCTGATGTGACATAACCTTGTGCTCTACTTACTAATGCTAATTTCTAACGTTTTGTGTACAATATTTTATGCATCTAACGGTACGTATATGCTGCAAATTTAATGAAATTTATTTTTGTGCAAAGGGTATATTTAGAGAAAGGGTACACGGACACGATAGATTAACATTATTGTTATATATGTAAATTTAAAATTAAAAAATGCGATGTGTTGCACTCACATGAATTTCTCTACTCAGTCTTGTACTAACCATTCTTACAAACTCTTATTGCTATATCTTCTTCATGTTAGTTAAGATAAACATTTGTACGAATTATCTTATTGCTCATTTCCTTGTAGGTACAAGGGGAATATGGGAATACAGTAGGCTTTGAGCGATAGTCAAATGTTTTAAAGCTTTGGGATCGCGTTCTCTTTGTACGGCTAAGGTATAAAAAATGAATCACCATCTTCCATTTCACGAAAGTTTTAGGTTTTTGAAACTGACACAAATAACAAGAAGTATTTCCGAAATGGTTCACTCAACACAACTACATGAACTATAGACAGAAAATTCAAAATATACATTCCAGAAAATTAAAGGCTTTTAGAAAAATGGCCGTGTGTGTTTGTGTGTGTGTCTGTCGACAAGAAAAACTCAAAAACGAAAAGTCGGTTAAAAACCAAAGTTGGTATTTCATTTTATCTTTTAAGCATGCGACTCAAAGATTTTAAAGAAAATTCATCCACCCTAAAGTACACTTTACATGGTAAATTTTTCTGTTTACTATCGATGACTTTTGTACAACTGATAAACCGTTAGGGATAGACCAAATCTTACTGTACATAAAATGTAGATCTTCTTAAAATACACAGTTTATGTCCAAATAATTTTTTGTACAGTGAGCCATTTCGGAGATATTCCTTGTTATTTGTGTCAGTTTGAAAAAACCTAAAACTTCCGTCAAATGGAAGATGGTGATTCATTTTTTATATCTTAGCCTTGCAAAGAGAACGTGATCTCAAAGCTTTAAAAGATTTCACTATCGCTCAAAGCCTACTGTATTCCATATTCCCCTTGTACCTACAAGGAAATAAGCAGTAAGATAATTGGTACAAATGTTTATCTCAACTAACACGAAGAAGATATAGGAATAAGAGTTTGTAAGAATGGTTAGTGCAAGAGTAGAGAAAGTCATGTGAGTGCAACACATATGTTTTTTGACAGTTGCTTTTAAATGGAAGTTCTAGATTAACGTAAACGTAACGTTTTTGTCAAAGCGCTGTATAAAAGCGCGCGCGCGCTCGCACACGCACACACATACCTGACTGTATTCCTGAAGTTAACTCCTTGCAACTCTGCAACCAGACCAACACTAACCGTGAAGTTGTCTGTGCGTGTCCAACTGCCGCCGCCGCCGCCGCCGCCGCGCATGCGCTCTCCGCACACTTCTGCCTAACTTGCTCTACTTTCAATATCTTTAACTGTACACAATTGTGCATATTATTGTAATTATTTTGTATGATCTTCGGTATGTGTCAGCTAACATCGTGAGCTTCACATTCCAGGGTCCTTAGTTCGAACTCTGTTGGGTTTTTAGTTGTTTTTCCTGGTGGGTGGATGAATCATGGACTATTTCCTTAGTACGATTTCCTTCCCCAAACTATTTTCTTATCATCTTACACGTGTTTATATATAATATAATGTAGTAATATATATGTAATATATTGTAATATTGTAGCAAAATAATATCACAATTTGCCACTACTGACACCAAAGTGATAAATCGCTCTTTCCAGTTTGACTGGCTTGTGAAAGTGAATCACAGAACACAGTTCTTTAGGATCTTCTAACTTGTTTCTTGCCACACTTCACTCTCTTTCTATGCCTCACAAGTGATAATCACACTCACTACAACTACTTCACACAACAAACAACAACAACTGTCTGTCTCACATTTCTCTCAACACTCAATGTACACAGCTGTCTCGTTCAATACTCACGACTCAGTCAACAGTGGTCTTCTTTTATACATACCAGAATGACGTAGCATGGATATTTCTCGAAATTCGTCTTTTCTCGAAGCTCTTACAAACAAGCCAGCAGTCTGGAAAGGCTTTGTTCTTCCTCTTCATTGTCCTGAGTGGTATGTGTGACATTTGTATAGCCTCCTTTAAGTTACATATGTGGTTGAGTCGGTAACTGTCAGTTGCAGTTAGGGAAACTATCGATGCTGGGTCCAGCGTAAATTAGGAGGCGGTAGTGGGGGAAATCAACCCTATTGTTGCCTGAAGCTGGCTTTGTTCACACAATTTATGTCTAAATAGTTTTTGTAGACTGAACCATTTCGGAGACATTCCTTATTATTTGTGTGAGTTTTCGAAATATCAAAACTTTAAAATACTTGACTATGGCTCAAAGTCTACTGTATTCCCATATTCCCCTTGTACCTACAAGGAAATAAGCAGTAAGATAATTTGTACAAATGTTTATCTTAACTAACACGAATATATAGGAATAAGAGTTTGTAAGAACGGTCAGTACAAGAGTAGGGAAAGTCATGTGAGTGCAACACATCAGATTTTTAAAATTAAATACACATTCATACTTCCAGACTCTGTAGGGTAATTCTGATTAAAGAAACATTTACAACCTCAGTCGGGAATCCAAGCCGGGACCTCTGGGTTGAGGCAGTGCAGAATGGTTTTGTTTGTTTGTAATGCCAGCATTACATAAGCGCCACCGGTGTGTTAGAATTTCATCACTCAGGAGTTCTTTTACATGCCAGTAAATATAGACATGGTAAAACCGTCACTCTGTGGGTCGGGTTTGAACACGCGCCTACCAGGGTCTACCGAGACGCAGGTATATCTTTTAGGTCTACCTTTAGGTTTTGAGGTATATGGCCCTGGCTTCTGGCCATAATCAACGTTCAAGCAAAGTGAAGAGGAACTAACAGTAGACAAAAATACTATTAATAATCAATTTGAAAAGCATTATACATTCTACCAAAAGTAACAAACTTACTACAATGTAAATAGTTGATGTTAATAAAATCATGCCTTCGTGTAGCACTGTCAGATGCGACCAGATAATTCTGCACGTTCTTTTCCCCCGCCTCCAGCGAACATTGAGAAATCTTCTTTTAACCACAATGAAATATACGAGCTTTTTCACATCTACTTTTAAAACCATCTTCTCTTTGCAAATAATTTTACACGTCATTTTTACTTTCTGTACTTTTCATTAAAATGCCACATGTTTGAGATATTTTTATGACAAATGAAATGTATATTTTGAATATTCTGTCTATAGCCCATGTAGTCTTGCTTACTCTTGATGACTTTTGTATAACTGGCAAACCGTAAGAGATAGACAAAATCTTACTGTATAAAAAATGTAGATCTTGCTAAAACACACAATTTATGCCAAATACTTTTTTGTAGAGTGAATATCTAAATAATAGTGATGATCTAAAGTGTTGTTTCATGTAGTATGTCACGTAGGTACCTATTATCTACCACATTGAACGTTTCACTCAATATTAAACCTGTCTGTGGCAAGGCGTGTCTCACAAACTATGAACAAAAGCTGAAACTAAAGTTTCCGTGTTCCTGGCTCGGTGTCTTGCATTAAAGATAAACGAGTTAAATATTGATTACAGTAACACGGACAACTGCATCCATATTCAAATAATTACATACTATATAACAGCATCCAGTCACTCTTTGTTACGTCATATGCATCCGCCAATAGAATCTAACACACTTTTGTTTTATACTCTGTGCAGTACACCAACTATTTACATTCTATGTAGTAACAGAAGGTTTTTTAGAACCATGCCCTTCAGAAGCAATCGAGGTATTCACTAGTGCATAAATTATTAACATAGATTCAGTGCTTTTTGAATTACTTTACACACACAAATTTCCTTCTGTGATATTGCCATACATAGATACGTATAGACAAACAATACCAAACTTACTTCAGATATTACAGGGAGTAGAGAAAACTATGTGAACGTAATACGTTGCGTGGTAAAATGGATCGCATAAAAACCTATACGATATGTATAGGCGTTGGTATGTATGAATTTGATAAACCATAGGGAATAACATGTGTATTGTTACGTAAAACAAAAGTGAGTAGAGAAAATAGTATGAATGTAATACGTCGTATTTCTGTTTCAAACATATACCAAATTTATGAATTGTATTTTGAAGGGCGAGTAGCGAAAGAAGACTGATCGTGTCTCGTAAAGGAAGAATTAGTAGAGGAAATCGTGTGAATGTAATACGTCGTATTTATATTTCATCATGGAATATTATATGAATCGTATGTTGAAGGGCAAACAGAGCATATATAAATGTACTACGTGAAATAAATGCGAGTAGAAAACCATTTGAAAGTAATATCTTGTGTAGTAAAATTGTTACCATAAAAATCTTCTCCATAAAAAAATACATATACGTGCCGAATTTCGCGGTGATCGACTAAGCGAGGTTAACATTTACATACACACAAACATCATCTCTATGCAAATATATATGATATGAATTGTTTACAGAAGAGTGAGTAGAGAAAGAAATGTGAATGTGTTACCTAAAAGTAATAAGAGAAAACACTGTGAATGTAATATGCATGTATACAAAAATTTGACCAAATCTTTAGAGCCGTTTCTGAAATACCGGGAATATATATACAAGAATTGCTCTGTAGAAGCGGGAATAAAAAATGTTATATTTTATGTAAAATCGCGTTTTTTCGGGAATCTCGCCTATATAGATGAACTTAAAAAGCAAAACTCTATTCGAATACAAAATTTGATGGAAATCGTTTGAGCCGTTTCCAAGAATTGCTCGTTTAAATATATAAGATATAGCTAGTAATAACATCTGTAGTTTTCAGCAATGGTCGCCAGAACAGAAAATACATGTAATTTAAACAAAAAATTAATATAAACGTATTTCAGAGTGATCACTTTGTTTATTGACTATGTTTTGGAACAAAATATATTTGGCCCGTGTTTCTTCGTTTGATAAAAAAAAATCATTTTGGCAGATATTTATTTTTGAAATGTCCCAAAAATCGCGCGCTCCTCACTCTTCGATCAATCATACCTCCGATTGTAATGAAGCAAATTACTTGAACTTTGGCTCAAATTAAAGAAAAATCGCAGTATTTCGTGAGATATTTATTAGAAAATTTTATTACTTATTATTAATATTATATTTTATACGGTTAAAGTTTTAAAGTTGGATAACATAAACTCGACCATTTAAAAATCTGAAGGAAAAACAAAATACAATGAAGTTTATTCAACATTCTCAGAAAAAATCAGAATGGAGTCTCTAATAGTTCAGTTATAATTAAGTTACAAATCAGTGCAGCGGACTCGTGTGGCAGCGGTGACGGCTACAGTAACCTCACACAATTGCCACCTTCCATTCCGGCAACTGTTCATTGCTTGAGGTTCCATGATGTTACAACAGTACAGTAAGGAGAACACTTCTAGCTGGCACTATTATATGTACACTATTAGTATCTTCAAAATGTTTTTAAAATATGCATTTTAAACTAATGTTTCCATGCAACACACAGCTTTACCTCCTTCTTCGAAAGAAAATTGTTTCACTAAAGCTTCAGTTTTTGACAACGGAATGGAGTGTAATTTTAAAGCACAGCTGGACCCATCGTTTTTGGCCCCTGACCTTGACTGGAAGTCCTGTTGGCGAATCCATAGTTTTTGTCTGTTTCATCAGCTCATGTTGTATAACTCTGCGAACGAAACCATGCACACCATGGGGAGGGAGGGGGAAGGTAGTGATGTCCTCATGATCTGAGACAGTCCTTGCTAATTCAAAGGTGCTTTTTAGTGCAGCGTGCAGTTGAAGACATACACCTTTGCCATAAAGAGTGAATATAGTGAATTTGTGACACTGATCATAATGTAAATCAATTATGCCACCTAAGCACGTATCAGATGCCACAGGAGTATCAGAAAGAAGGTACATCGTGGAGACATTTTTCTGCCTTAGTAAGAAGAAGTTATGTGAGTAGCGTAGCTGACGGGGCAATTCGCAGCCACCTGGCTTGTTACTCGTCCGTGTGCGCTTGCAGGCCTCCAGAAAAAAATTGTAGCAAATGCACTAATGCAAGCTCCATAGTTTCCAACATCTTATTTTATAGATAAAATGTCAAGGAATACGTGTGTATTTCTTTTTTTTTTAAGATTTTAACACATCGATTTAAATTCTATTTTTGGTTTTATAAAATATACCATAAAAAAGTCCAAAATTTGTGTGTAATAATGATTGGTGGAAAGTTGTTAAAAGTGTTGTATTTAACCGTTCCAGTGTGCCAAACCCCAACTCTCAACTCTATATGAACTTAGAGTAACAAGTGATTTTATATTACGGTGCGCGCAGAAATTGCTTAGTTTCTAATAGCCGTAACTTAAACATGCATTAAGTGGATCAGCTGGCGTTGACCGTGCCAATGCTTCAAAAAAATCTTGTAAATGTGTCACGTGAAAGAAACTCGTATGAATGTAAAATGCTGCATTTCTATTTAATTATAGAAAATTGTATGAATGCTATACTGAAGTACGAGTAGAGACAGAAATGTGATTGTTTCGTAAAAGAAAAGCGAGTAGAGAAAACCGTGTGATTGTAACACGCTGCATTTCTATTTCAATCATTGGTGTATTAATTGTATGTTGAAGGGCAAATGTGTGAATGTGTTACACGCATAAGAGAAGCGAGTAGAGAAAGCTACGCGAATGTATAGCATAAAAAGCTTCTCCATGCAAAATGCTTAGATGTGCAACTTCATACATATAGGTTGCATGAATTGTCTGTTGAAGAGCGAGTAGAGAAGGAGATGTGAATGTGTTACGCATAAGGAAAGAGTGTAGATAAAATCGTGTGCATGTAACACGTTGCATTTATAACACGTCATAGAAAATTGTAGGAGTTGTATGTTAAAGGGCGAGTATATAGGGAAGGATATGTGAATGTCTCACGTAAAAGAGAAGTGAATAGAGAAAACCATGAGATGTTACATTGTATAGTCAAATGGATGACATAAGAATGTTCTCTCATACACCTAGAGATGCAGAATTTGGCAGTGATGACCGGAAGTCAAGTGGTTTACGAGATTGTCGTACACACACACACACACACACGCACACACTCGCACACACACACATACACACGCACTCACACACACGCACTCGCACACACACATACACATACACACACGCACTCGCACACACATACACGTACATACACCCATACACACGCAGACACACACACACGCACTCACACACACGCACTCGCACACACATACACGTACATACACCCATACACACGCAGACACACACACGCACTCACACACACGCACTCGCACACACACATACACACGCACTCACACACACGCACATACACACGCACTCACACACACGCACTCGCACACACACATACACACGCACTCACACACACATACACACGCACTTGCACACACACATACACACGCACTCGCACACACACACCCACGCACACACTCACGCACACACAAACACACATACACAGACATACACACACGCACACTCGCACACATACACACTCGCACACACACACCCACGCACACACATACACACGCAGACACACATACACACACGCACACTCGCACACATACACGCACACACACATACACGCACACACACACGCACTCACATACACACATACACACTCGCACACACACACCCACACACGCACACCCATACACACACGCACACACACATACTGTCACACATGAAGATGAAACATGAACATTTACAATGAAAGGTTATGTTAGATTCTCCAAGAATGTCAGTAAGATGTTTTACATTGCAAACATAAGAAATAATATTATAAGCGGACAAAATGAGTAATAAGTAAATATTGGACTACGTAAGATATAAACAGTACGGACGTGTTACAAGATAGAAGAGCTCGATACTCGTGGATTTACTGCAACAAATACAACTGATGAGTGGAGAAACAAGACTCTTTAAATATGAAAATGTGTATATTATAATTACAAAAAGTAGATAGTTTTGTTGTGTTGTGTTGTTGTGAGGTTGACACTGCATAGCTAGGCTAGGGACTAGGGACTCGTATTTAACCTAGGGACATACATATTTGTGGTGGGTAGTAATATCGCATTACTCTGCTAATTTGACGTTAACTGTCGTCAGTCACGCGAACCCAGGACTCTGGGATGTAATTAATGTGCCAAGTTGACTGTGCAAGGAAGGGACAGAGAGAGTTGCGTGTCCGTGTCGGCGCAATCATACGCAACTTCCATTGTAAATAACAAATATGCCCTGACATTTACTAAACTCGTTCGTAGCTATGTTAATTTGGTTCATGCTCGAGCGTGTCTCAATATATGGAGGAAAAGGTATTATTCCTAACCTCAAATATCACAGGGTTCAAGTAGGCAACATGCTTAACATCGCTAATACGGCGTCTAAACAGAATCTTGTTCTCAAATCTAACCGTTGGCTTCTCTGCAACGGGTTGTGTGACAACATAACAGATGCAATATCCGCTACTCTGGCCGTAGCTTTACCATGGTTATATTTTACCAACAGTTGGCAGTACTAATGCAGCCCAACAGATGGAATATCACTAGATATAACCAGACAGTACCATAATAGAGGAAATGTCACAGTTGGTTTTAAGATATCCCAATAAAATACATTCCTTTATAGTAATTAAGTAAGCAGTATAAGTAATTATAGAACTTCTGCCTGCATTTTAATGGGCCTCGTTAAAGCACAGGTTTCCACCAATCAGAAGAGAGTGCAACTATCGATTGTTCTCCTACGTTCAATCGAACAACAACTAGTGTGGGTTTGCAAAAAAAAAAAAAAAAAAAAAAAAATCGGACGGAGTGGCACTGAGATGGTGGGAATTTGTACAAATATAAGTTGTTGTTCAAGGCGGCATGTTTCGGGTCCAGTGTTCCTTGCACAATTTACTCGGTCCTCCAATGTTCCTCTCTCCTTCACTTCGTACATTCTTGTGCAATTATTTGGAACAAAAACCATTTATAATTTCTATCGGCTGATCAAAAAACAAAACATCGAAAAATCTTCATCACATTTCACAGTTTTTGGGTTTACCTTTATTATTTTATCAATGATGATTAAAATTATGTAATTCTCATGGATCATACAGTCATATTCTGGCATTTTTAACTTTTTATGTCATCTTTGTCATTTTTACTTCCTCTACTACTTATACTCTAATTTTTTATCTACCTTAGTCTAATTGAATACTTCTCTATTGTGCATATTTACAGTTTTTTTATTTGATGTTTGTTGTTTAATGCTATTTTATTTTGTTTGACTTTATTTTTTTAACCTATATATATATATATATATATATATATATATATATATATATATATATTTGGACTTAAGTCATTCTATTTGTGTGAATTGCATAGCATTAATGAAGTTAACGAAAGCTTGTATGAAATTGTTTCCAAGTTCTTCTTTGTTTATGGGCGAAGCAGTACCTTTACTTTGTATTTTCCT